>JXSR01S002915.1:45654-62048 GCA_000969725.1 Ophiothrix spiculata | reverse complement strand
CTCTTGAGAGTAACTTAACTCGCTTTTGACTTTCAGTGGACAGGAGAATGATGCATGCAATATTGGAGTCCCCCCTCGACAAAATGTTGAAGTTTGTAAAATCGTATTCGGAAAATTAAACAGGTGCAATCATTTTCAAAGGGATTAGACCAGCTCTATAGAAATCCTATTGAATGTTATCGAGATTAATCGGTATGATTATCAATATTTCGACTATCTATGATGTGATTTAGTTCACTGATTCATTCCGCTCTGCTAACACTTATAACAAACCATTGTTACAGTTAATCGCACCGTGACTGATGGTGATCTCTACGAAAAAAGAACTCGTAATTAGAAAGATAAGGTGTCTGAATATATTACCGGCTCTGCAAAGACGATGTTGGCGCTGTGAAAATGTGCAAGTTGTGAATGCTGTGCATTGTAAACGGTAGTAGAACTTAGGCTTACAACATTACTATTAAGTCAAATCCATTTTTACATTACGCTAAGCTAAGCATTTCCCATACCTTAGAGTTCGAATCTTTCATTATACTGTGTATACTTTATCTAGTCCATCTCAGCTCATCTCAAAACCGAGCGCCGTCTGCATGGCATGTCTAGATATGGACTAGCTAAATAACTATAATATTCTAAAGTCTATTTTTGAAGTATCTGACGGCATATTTATGATTATTATAATGATCATTTCAATTCTAAAGCAATTTCGTTTCCTGTATAAGAAAACTGAATTGTAGAAGACTAGAAAAGTGTAAGAAATACGGTAGGAAGAGGTATATGACCAGTTCATACTTTGTATCACCTTTCCGTTACTAAAATATTTATGACATAGTTTTTGATATGATTTCCGACAATCCTGGTGAACTTATATCAAGATTTATAACATAGGAAGAATGTTGAGCCAGTTCACACTTTTACCTGCCTCTCTTTCATCTGCATTGGCGTAATCAGCTGGACCAAGATGGGCCATTTCCTTTTTCCTGTTAAATGCACGGTATCGGCCCAAAGGGTTCTCACCATCGGCAGGATACCTACGTCCGGCAGCCAAGAACTGATTTTATAGAATCTTAAAAATTCAATTTTATCCAGAAAAAAATAAAAACGTCTACTCCGGTGGACAATAATTGTCTACCTTTGTCTGGTCAAAGGTAGAAAATTGTCTACCCTAAAAAAAAAATTATTGAAAAAATTTATTCTTTGAGATTTTATAAAAGCAATTTAGATTTTATAATGTTCAAGATTGATGAAGATCAACTTTCCGCAACCTTCCAACCAGTTGCTCTTCAGATCCTAGTCAATTATTTAGCATGTTTAGACCCTTATTTTATTGAGCAAAAGTTGCTAAAATTTCGATTACTTTGAGGAAAATACCGACCGACCGACCGAATGTTTTGCCCCATGATACACGAATCAAAAGGGTTTTTTTTATATTATTATTTAATTATTAGGCCTATCGGATAGAATATTTCTTACAAAGGTATTCGTTCCCAAACACAATATGAACAAATGAAGAAGAAAACAAAACAAAAAAGGGAAACGAGTTTTTGTTCTCTGTGCATATCGGTTGTTTGTTTGTTTGTTTGTTTGATTTGTTTGATTCTCTCTTTCTTTATTAACTTTTGTTTGTTTTTATTTTGTTTTTTGAACAAAATTGCTCAATTTACCTTTATATCATCTGAAAATGGATAAAATATTGCCTGTTTTGCAGCAAAATTGCAGAAATTATCGATAAAAACTTGTTCACTTTGCAGAAATGGCTGCCTGTTATTTTACTGAAAAAACAATTATAGGAGATGCCGATAGTGATTATCTTATCTAAGAAGCTGTCGATGTTGTTTATCTTATCAGATACATGTATTTCCGTGTACTTTAAAGTGCTGCGATTTCAAATTAGGTAAAATGCATTTTAATTATTTGAGAATGTAAATCCTTCCTCTTTAAAATTTGACCGATTGATGAATTCTAAATGTCAAAATTTTGTTAATTTGTGCAATTTTTTTGCAAAATGTTATTAGTAATCTTTAAAACATCTTCATATTTTACTTGACCACAGATTTTTTTGAGACATTTGTTTTGTCTTGTCTTTGTGAATGTATTGTACATGAACTAATCTGAAAATTGCAATTTGTTTATTTGCTGTATATCTGTATTTTTATTTTTATTCAATTTTGCTGCTGTATCTGTGATTTATCTCTATGTTCGTATGCCTTTAATTGGTGAGGTTTAGAACAATTAACTGAAACAGAAACATTATCAGAAGATTGGGTCTACCATTTGTCTTTAAATGGATAAATGGATCAAATTTCATTTCATTTTATTCTATTTCATTTCATTCTATTTGATTTTACTTGATTCATTTTTTTTTTGTTTTATTTAAAGTTAATGTAAGTTTATTATAATTTATTAACTCATTTTTTATTTCTAATTTTAATCACTTTAAATTATGAATTATGCTTTGCCTCGCTTTTCTCTGCTTTGCATTGCTTAGCTTTGTTTTGCTTTACTTTGTGCTTTGCATTGCCTTGCTTTGTTTTGTTTTGTTTTGTTTTGTTTTGTTTTGTTTTGCTTTGCTTTGCTTTGCTTTGCTTTGCTTTGCTTTGCTTTGCTTTGCTTTGCTTTGCTTTGCTTTGATTTGATTTACATCTCTTTGCTTTGCTTTGCTTTGCTTTGATGTGACTTTCAAGTTAGCTTTTCAACGACAATAATCATTTAGCATGTTTAATATGATAATTTTGTAGAAACATGACACTATCATGATAAATAAATGCGTTTAGTTATGACATTTGTCGAAGTTGACAAATTTAAATGATTTCTCGTTTTTGGTAAACAGCGATATATTTTTTGGGGAAAAAATGTCTTTAAATATTGAGCAAAATTCGGCTTTCAAAAAAAGAGGATGTGTTGGTGTGAGGGTGTGGTTGTGTATGAGTCAAAATTGCATATTTCTATCTTGGTCAATGACAACAGTGACTGTCACCAAAATAGTGAAAATAAGTTTATTTCTCTCTCTCTTTTTAGCCATTTCTGTGTGGATTTTCTTGATTACTTTTAATTAATTTTTTCAATTTAATTTTTTCAATTTAATTGGAATCCATTGGCTACTTTCTTTACCAGAGTTAGAGTTGTTTCCTTGCTTTCGAAATGTTTTTGAAGAAAAAAAATGGCTGCAAAAAGATGTTTTTAGTGAACAATTAAGGTATAGAGTGATACCCAATTAAGTTGTCGTTCGAGCGTTGAAGTATGAATCACTGCAACCTCTTTGCTATAACTTCCGGTGTCATGCGCAATCTAATGCGCAGTTAAATTTTTAAGCGATTCACACTCGATATAAAAAGCTTACCTGGTTAGATGTTCCTTATCCATATCACCTTGAGTGTCAGTTTGAACAGACTAGACAGGAGTTGGTAAAAACTGTTCACGTATACATTCACTGCTTTTGTCTATATTATTTTGCTGGTTTCTTGTAAACATCGGCGTACATAATGTCAAGCGAAAAACCTGTAAAGAAACTTTCTCCAGGCCAGCAGACTCTTGAAGATACATGGAACCATCTGTCGACAAAAATCTCAGAAGCTGCAAGAGATCCAGGTAAGAAATATTCATCTTTCTATAAGCATGCAGTTCTGATTGGTTGGAGACAAAGAAGTACTTGCATTGGTACCCAATTACAGCAAAGCTTTGAAAGGAGGTTCTCAACACTATACTTTGGATAGTTGTTTTACTACCAGTACTATAAAATGTGAACTGTAAATGTAATACAGTAAATATTTCTTTCACTCAATAATTTTTCAGTGAAACCAATTACACAGTTTATTGTTACTTGTTGGGTTTTCATGATTATTCGGTATTCGTTTTTGGATTGAAATAAATTACAATCACTTCTAGTTTGCAGTTAAGTTTTCATTCAACATATCGGTACTCTGTTTCTATACCGATGTGTACTTTTAAAGTATTTTGTAAACCGTTTCGCCTCTGATTTATCTATAAATTTCGTAAATCATCCCCATTTTCTTGCAACAGTTTTCAAACGTTTCTCATTCTTCCGATAAATGTGATATCTTTATTTTACGTTTCTCATAGATTTTTGTAACCTTTGTAAAAAGAGAAGCGTATATTTCATTTTTAGCAACATGAATGTATGCATTTCTTTAGAAAAAATGGCAGCTACAGAAAAAAGGCGGTCAAAATACTTTACAAAAAACATTCATCGTTTGGAAAACGTGATCTGGGACTCTGTTTTTCTTTTATTGAAATGGTTTTACACTAGTATTACAGTTTTCGTAAATTTCCAAATGTTTTAATACAATTTTAGATTTTTTTATGGTGTGTTGCAATATTCACCAGCAAAAGAACCCTTGGGTTTTTTCGCAAACATTTTGGTGTAATTCCTGTCAAGATCAAAAGCTTTACCTCCCAAAAAATGGATAATTTTGTTAAAGATAAATCATGAAATTCCCTGATTCAGAGTCTGTCCCTGATCTATACGGTTTTTTATGAGCTACAATACTATTCGGTGCCACAAACCTTCTAATGCATTTTCTAATAATGGGATTTTGGTGATGAAAACCGTGAAATGTTTTGCATCGCATACCACATGTGTTATGTTTTCATTTTTCATCGCCAAGCTTCCATCCGTTATACTAGATAAATTGTGAAACAGAGACTGTTATCAGATAAAATGTATCTTGGTGGCGAGTCATTAGACTCTCATAAGGCGAGACGCGCAGCGTCGAGTCTTATGAGAGTCTAATGACAAGCCATCGCATATCATGAAACATTACCTAATAATATCTGATAATGGTCTATGTTGAACCGTTTATCTGACATACACAGCGAGCAGAGGCATACTATTTGAAATTCAATTTAAAACATAAAACATTTTAATTTCAAAATATCTAGTAAGTAAAATATCCATAATAATTTAATTTTAAACACTGTCACTGTCACTGGTGATGTCTTGGGATTGTGCTAAAGACTACGCTAAAAAGGTAGGACAATTAAAAGACGATTGAAGCTGATTGATCGATCTCACCATAAGACCGTGAACTTAAGTTAATGATGCTTTTCTAGAGAAAATCATTGCATGCCTTTAACACGGTGGTCAGTTTTCAATAATAATTGGAGATTATTAAAAAAGGTCAAATGTTTAATTCTATAAACTAATATTTCTAACACCATATATTTCCTGTATTTTGTACACACAAATAAACAATTTCATTACATCGGCCATAGCCAACGCGTTCCTTGTGGTACCATTCTTTTATACAGGGTTTCGCCACTGGTGTATAAAATGTACTTCATTTTAGATGTATGGCATCCTTTGGTGAAACATAAGCCATGGGCTCTTGCTATATGACTACTTTGCTGGAATCGCGTTACAAAATTAATCATAGATTCCCTAGACTCACTTGTTTTTGTTTTTGCTTTTTATTCATATGCCCGTGATTAATGTTGTATACATATTTGACATTGCAATGAATTATTATGCAAATGAACAAAGCAAGATAATTAACAAAGTGATTTCCAATTTTAAAATAGCTATTTGATACAACGTGAACCGTAAACGTGATATTTACCTGATGGTGTATAATGCAAACAAGTACTTTCGACCCCAGAGCTCGAATGATTTTGATATTTGTTTTTAAATGTTTTACCATTATTACGTAAAAAGCTGTCATCAAGTTCGGATCTAATTATAGGCCTGTTGAGATAATTTAAACCGATACACAAAGCAAAATTGTAAGCTTACCAGAGCTTTCGCCATGTACCACTATGGCTTGTTCACTCAATGATGGTTTGGTTGATGGTAGAGATGATATTGTCAGAAGTCAACCACCCGTGACCGAAGGTCACGAGGGCGGGACTTCTGACAAATTATAGGCCTATTTGATTTAAATATCAAAGTTACCAATTTAATTCGCTGACTTCATGACTGCATAATAGTTGTTGATAATAATGTCAAACTAGAATCAGTGTTTCTAATTGTCCATCTCGGCCTACAATGACCACCAAATACATTGGAATTATTTGGTATGAGATTATTAGATAACGAAGACTTGTTGGTAGCTCATAAGAACTCTTTCAAAACATGTCCTGAGTATATAGCATGATTACGATGAGTGTACAGTATTTTATTCATCAAACATTTATTTTTATTTCTCAGCTAAACTTGCAATAAATAAACCAATCAAGAAAAGCGGTTCCCTTGTCGTGGTAGGCTCCGGCATCAAGTGTTCGGCTCAATTCACACAGGAAGCCATTTCACACATCAAGAATGCGGACAAGGTGCTCTACTGTGTGGCAGATCCGGCAACTGAGGTAAATTTTATTACATTTCTAATTACAGTTTATGAGTTCAAAACCCGGGGTACTCACAAATGTGAGCAGGATACCTTTGTATGTTCAGCTGTTAAGACCCTCTTTTTCAGGCCGCCAGGCCGCTCGTTAAATCCTCATTTTAAGCATGATTCAGTGTTTAGACCCTTTTTGAGGTAACAATACAATGAATTAGCTCAAACTGTTAAAATTGATCAGGATATTTGAAAAATTTCAGTGCAGAAGGCAGAGTTCACTACATCCACCCAAAAAATCAGTTTCAAAGGCTAATTTTTGCACAAACGCATGAGTTCACTTGGCCCAAATCTGGTGCTTAGCGTCTGACATACCAACAACCAGGCTTTCAAAGTTGAGTGCCCAATTGGGTCCAAAAGACACGAAAATAATATAAAAAACACGGCACAAGTTTGTTAAAAAGACAAACTATTGTATTAGTTTTTGGTTTTTGTTGTTTTTATTTAAACAAGATAAACATGGTAATGGCGACCAGAAATCAATTACTTATAATTAACATTGCTGGTTGCCTAGTTTTCCATTGGTTGATACGGTATTAAGTATGGCCTTTTAAGGCTACAGTCCCTAAAACTAAAAACGTCTCGCTCGGCTGAATGTCATGTTTACTGCAAGTTTTTACCTACTTACACCTATTAGAATATCACATTTTTTTGGCGTATAGAATAGAGTCTCTAGTTTATACATGGAACTTTAGTAATGATTTCAAGTCCATTATCAAGGTCAAAATGACGCCTAAAGACTACTACCTATTTCGCCGAAACCTCATAATTTCATGATGTTCGAACAATTCGACTGGTTTCAAATTTTGACAGATTGTAGGCTTGATACTTCTTATTGAATTACAAACAATATTTTATATATATGCTGAGTTGATTTTGAATGATAATGTAACAAACCCGTGTTGTTTTGCCCGAAAATCAGGACAAGAATTACGACTCTGAGTTCGCCCTGTTTGAGCTGTGAATTGCATGTTTTAAGTATCTACATTATCTACATTTTGTCTGATATACGCATTAGCATAATTTATTAACAATTTGATCATTCCAATGAGGCAAAAATTGCACTTTTTATGTAAACAAAAGAAAAAAAATACGGCATTCGTATGTTTATGTTTTAGATTTTAGTTCACGATCTCAACACTGCTTTGATAGCTCAGCGGGAGATCTCTCGCTTCGTAATGCATGACTAACCCCTGCCATAATCCATGGTTCGAGTCCACGCAAAACTATTTATCTTTTCGTGATTCAAAAATAGTTAAGAGTTCACATTTTTCTGAGCATATGGATTCCCTTTACCCTTAAGCGGGATTTTAGGACGCCATGCTATATCACGAATCTTACGCCATTTTGACAAACCTTAAGTTATCTTCAAATATTATTGAGTGTTAATAGGCGAGCCTAAAAAGTTACCGTCACACAGAACGTACGGTACATTAAAAAACAGGACATGATTTTTAAAATACATCCTTGTTTTTTTGTATTTTTTTTAAATCAAATGTGTTTACTTTTTCTGTATGCCAGGTATACCTACGTAAGCTGAGTCCAACCGCCCTCGATTTGTACGTGTTCTACGCAGACGACAAGAAGCGATATGACACATACGTCCAGATGGCTGAGTCGAGTCTCTACTTTGCCAGGAAAGGTCTGCATGTTGTAGTTGTGTATTATGGACATCCGGGAGTTTTTGTCTTACCGTCACATCGGGCTATTCAGATTGCCAAAAGAGAGGGTAAGAATTGATCAATTAATTTTAAGATGATTTTCAATTTGTGCAAATTATATCTGCCTCGATCTGGCCAAAACTAAATTAGTTATAATCTAATGCGGTGATTGACTCTTAAGTTGTTCAGCATGTTCATAAATACAGACTTGACATTAAATATGGAATATATTTTTTCTGTTGATTTCCATCTTGAATAACCCGCTATATCTCTGTATGTAACAATTTTGGAGACTTGTGCTTTCTCATGTTCATGATGTTTATAACTACACTTATAGACTTCAAACCAAGGGTACTTTCAAGCTCACTGAAGTGACACAGAGACAATGAGAAACTTGAAGGTACACATAACTCAGATAATAGGGTCCAAACCCGTGTACTGCAATATTAAACAAAGGAAAATGAATTTGCCATATTTTCTTTCATACGTTATCTAGAGATGTGAAACTCTACAGGGTTGATTAACAAAATGTTAGTAAGAATTTCTAATCAATCAATATTTCCTCTGTTCTCGTTGAGAAGCGTAAGACGTCAAGACTCTCCATGGCATGCTTTCCATTTGTTATTGGAGAGTTTTTCCGATATCTCAGCCAAAGCACCAAACACAGCACCACAACACTTTTCACCTCGGCGGATCAATATAACATGCTGTTAATCAAACGTGTTTCTTAACCCAAATGTTCTCATAACGATTAATATCCGAAGATCTTACCGGACAAGGAAATAACTCAACACCCTGATCTTCCAGGAAAGTCCGGATTTTACGAGCACGACGGAGGCGAAAGTTGTCATAGTGTAGCACAAAATTGTTTCCGAAGAAGCCTCTAGCCAATGACATTATCAATGCTTCTAGAATGCATGTTTACTGGTGCTGATGGAAGCTGCCTTCCAAGGTGATCAGGGCCGATTTTCCACCTGTATGTGAAACACCCAGTAGGCAATATTACCTTCTTCTGGATACATTGTTGATAGCATGAACGCTTCAGTATAACCCTTCTCTGTACATCTGCGCCACTGATGCGTCCCCATTGGCAGTAAAATTCGAATTAAGTCTAAGCTCTGAAGACAACGTTATCTCATTGATGGGACTTAAAATGGAAATTGATCTGTAGCTCAGTCAAAGCATCGCTGGGAAAGGTGTTTGGTCAAGATATTTTCTCCAGGGGTCTCCTAGCATGATCGCTACTTTGAATAAAGTGAGAGTTTACAAATGTTCTAAATACGAGCTTGTTTTATAACTTTTTATGAAAGATCATGGTGTTGGACACTTGCCCTGTTTGGTAAGATCCTCAGATATGAACTCTTTTGAGGACTTCTTGGCTGAAGTAACATATCGATGAACAACAAGTTATATCAAACCATCATATACATGAGTAACTTTAGGCTGTGCTTGATACTTGGGCTGATACACCTGTCCGAACTCTCCAATCACTATAGGAATGTTCGCATGGAGAGTCCATGCGCCATACGCTTCTTATGGATGACAAGGCAAAGTGTTTGATCATAATTTGTAACCAACAATATACAAAATAACCTTGTAAATTTTCAAGTAAACTACTGCAAATTTAATTTCCGTAATTCTGTATTATGGTGCACGAGTTTAGACCCAAATTTTAGAGGTTTTGGTGTTTTCAAGTTCCCCATTTTTTCTGTGTCACCTAGGTACACACAAAAAGGGTCTTAGTTCAAAGTTTACATGTACATCTACAAATATGAAGAATTACACCTTCCTGAAGTTTTCATACACCGAGATATGGCGGATTATTCAAGATGGAAACCAACTGAAAAAATATATTCCGTATTTAATGTCAAGCCTGTACCGTATTTTCATTACAACAAAAGCGGGAACAAAAGTATCGTGTGCGACACTTTTTGCTTGAAGTTATCATTAAAAAAATGGCTTCTGGAACAAATTTAAATGATTAAGAATTAGGTAATATGCATGTTTCAAATTCAAAATGACCGCCGAAATAGCTTATTTTCATTAAACTTGACCAAAACAGCACTTAAAATACCTGCTGATACCTTTAAAAAAATCAACAGAAAATAACATTTTGAGTTACAAAACGATCATTTGTCCTTAAATTATGTCTCTAATCTGTTTCAAATTAAGAATGGCACCAGCACTGAGATCAAAATTGCAAAATGGCCGCCAAAATACGTTTTTATGCGCAAAAGAGGTTGAAGCGGCTTTGAAACAATATTAAAAGCACCAAATGATCAAAATAATAGATTGAAATGGTTTAGAGGGTAACAATAGAAACATTTATCCTTATTCTAACATGTTTGAAATTCAAAATGGCACCATACTGAGATTTAAAATGGCTGCAAAAAAATGTTTATTCGCAAAAAAGGGCACCAAAACACTAAATTGAGCAAATTAATCAACGGAAATCGACTATGAAAATTTTAACAGACACAATTCTCCCCAAATTAGTTTGTCAACATTTTCAAAACTCAAATGACAATCATTTTAAGATCCAAAATCCAACAATTTAAAACAGCCTCAAAATCACTAAATGTTCAAATTTATCAATACAAAGGGCTGTGATGGTTACAACATAAACATATCCCATTGAATCATGTTTTAATATATGTTTTATATTCAAAATGATGGCTGTAATGAGGTCCAATTTGGCTGCCAAACCGCGAATTTTAAGTCAAAATTGTTTATAAACTTAAAATATTCAATTTATATGCTTTTAATCCAAAATGGCACCCTAACAAGGCCCAAAATGACCACCGAAAATACTCGAAATCTAGGAAAAACTTTTTGGCAGCAATTTTGGGTCACAAAATAAACGTTTTAAAAGGTTGAAGCTCTGTTGTGACCCCTAAGGCCACATTTTGTTGATTATATTTGAAAAATATAGCCGTTTTAAATGTCACTGTATACCCATTTTGAGCGAAAATAATAATTGCTGATTAGAGTTGATATTATTACCTCTATTTGAGTATTATTTTTTAATTTCAAATTAAAATATTTTTGAAATTGAAAATAATAATAATATTATAAGGGTATTATAAAATCATATAATAAAATAATCGGTATTATAAAATCATACCAAAACCATGGCATATCATTGAATTTTTGAAAAGTTGCGACTAAATTTAATATGACAGCAAAATTGATGGACAATTTTATAGCACCTCAATTAATTTAATAGCACCACTAATTACTTGAAAGGCTAGTAAATTATGACATTTCATGGGCTTATACTGAAATGTTTATGTTGTAACCCAAAGGTATTTACAGCAATTATTTTGAATATTTGATGGTTTTAAAGTTCAAAGTTTCTATAACCCATTTTAAAACCAGAAATTGCATTTTGCGGCCACTTTGGACCTCAGTATAGGCGCCATTTTGGATTTTAAACATCTAAATTAAGCTTGGAAGTTTTCCGTGTCACGGAAAAACGGAAAAAATCACGGAATTTAGGAAAAACGGAAAACACGGAATTTCGCAGCCTTGACAAAAAGAAAATTTATGAAAAAATAATCAAAAGGAGAGATAATAAAGATAAAAATAACACATCTTTTCAAAAGACATCAAATATACAACTAAACATATCGCAAGTAACTTCTTTTCATTGTCCGTTTTTACTATACATGCTATAGGTTTTAGTTATTCCGTGTATTTTCTCTTACATGTAAACAATTTTCCCCATGTGAAATTAAATCGCGGAAAATCACGGAATTTGGTGTTTGAAATCACGGAAAACTTGCCAGCCTAATCTAAACACCAATTTAAGGATAATTATTCCTGTTGTGGCCTCATAGATATTTTTCATTGATAATTTTTTTTCTAATTGCTGTTTTAAAGTCGCGTTATCTCATTTTTGCGTATGAAAATGTCTTAAAAATTTTAACAACCTCAATTTGCGACAAACGTTAATCTTGTAACCCTCAACCATTTTCCACCTATTTTATTTTGATCATATATCAATCCCTTTTTGTTGGTGGCCATTTTGAGGCTCAGTACGGACGCCATCTTGAATTCTAGATAGGATAACAATATAACTATGGGCTAAATGATCTTTTAATGATTTTGTTGAAATCCTCACTGTTATATTCTGTGGATTATTTACTATATTAGGCATTTTAAAGGCAGTTATGCTTAATTTGAATGAAAATAAGCTATTTGGGCGGCCATTTTGAATTTGAAAGAACAATATAACTTTTTTCAAACCAGATGAACTTGACATAGCTTCAGTATTAATTTCTCTATAATAACGTATTGGCTTTTAAGAATATAATGAAAATATCGTGCGGACATTTTTACTAAAAAATCAAAATCTCAAATGTTTTGGAGCCAGTCTTCCAAAATTGGTCAGCTTAATACCTGTGCAAAACATAGAAGATTTAAAGTTATCTGTGTAACGACTTTGACCTTACGGGACCTAACCCGGGGGACCTAACTGTAAGAAGTATTACTGAATGGTATAAAAAAACGGTCACCTGGATAAAGGCAAAATATCTGCCTTACTTTTGTTAATTTTTTAAACATAGACATTGTACATGTAAAAAAATATGCATATAATAAATATTGTATGTATATGTATGCAGCTGACCACAACCCGGTCACATCCTTTTTTCAAGATGTCCACTGTAAGCTAGGTTGTGCACCTGTAAATCATGGTAAAATACCCATACACATTAACATGATTTGAACCCTGGAAAAAATCGAGTACAATTCTAGTACACATTCCTGAGGTGCAAATTTGGAACACAAATTCGAGTACAATTTAAGTACAATTCGAGTACAAATTTGTGAAATCGAATTGTACTTAAATTGTACTCGAATCTGTGTTCAATTTTGCACCTCAGCAGTCCGGACCAAGTGCCCATATCGGCAACATTGCTCAAATGGGCAAGGTTAAACCGAATTAGGCAATATGATTTTTTGAAAGTCTTCCGAATTCAGCAACCATAACGGTTTTTCTTTTGTTGTATCTTAATTCATACTTTGGGAATGTTTTCCCTTACACCACTTATTATTTATATAATTTAAAAAGTTTTGACCTTGTGGAATGAAATTTGACCGTGCAGTTCGTATAATTCAAAATTCAAATTCACCGATTTTTATAATCTTTCGATTTGAATAATAAAACATGTTGTTTTATTTCAAAATTATATTAACACATATTGTATAATTCAAATACACTCAAAATATGACATATTTTGATTAATAAATAGCTTAAAACCAACCAACAAACAGCAAATTATTTCAGCTGAAGCGGTGCATTATGGGATTGTTTTGGATTTCAGATTGCTAATTAGGAAAAGTATTGCCCATTTGGGCAATGTTGCCGATTTCAGTTTCAGTTTCAGTTTATTTTTCCAAGTACAAAACAATGTAATATATCAAAATAATTATCACAGTTTGAATACAATGAATAAGAATACACTTTTTATCAGGGAAAGATAAATGTAATTGGAGGGATGACCAATAAAGAGCAAAAGCTCGAGTAACCGTATTGGGCACCCCAAAAATAGAATAAGATTAGAAGTAAAACGAGAAAAAAAGAACAGTGCAAGACACAGACCAACATGAGACAAAAGACATTTGGTGAAGACTTGAGACTAGACGAGACAGACATGAGGTTGTATATTGGCATTTAGGCAGAAATTGGAAAACGAGGTAGTCATGATAAACAAAAAAAAAAGAATGAAATGCAAGTTTCAGGACAAAAGGGAATATGGAGGAAACAAATTAACCACAATTTATAATACAAGAAAAATTAGATGTAATTCGAAATCAAATTTTGTTTATATGAAGACTTAAAAATGTTTAAAGAATTGGCGTTACGAATTTGATCATCTATACCGTTCCATATTACAACACCACGTCTCCTGATTGTATTTCTAGCAAGATCGGTATGAAAGTTATAAGGACGTAGAGAATCAGAAGACCTAGTGCCATAATGATGGATACTTCTAGCAGTAACAAAATAATTGGAAACATTACATGGCAACATATTGTTCTTAAATTTATAAATAAAAGTTCCAACAGATAATTTATAAAGGTCAAACACAGTGAGAGTATCTAAGTTGGCAAATAACGGAGGTGTGTGATCAAGGAAGTTGGCGTTAGAACATAAGCGGATGATGCGCTTTTGTTTGCGGTGTATAGTGACTAAATTACAATTATTATTATCAGCCCAAATGAGGTTACAATACATTACATGCGGGAGAACAAGAGTATTGTACAAAGAGAATAAAATATCAACATGTAAGAAAGATTTCAATTTAAATAAAATACCAGAGTATTTAGAAACAAGATTAGCAACCTGCATAGTGTGATTGTTCCACTGATGGGCCCTTGGACCGGACTGCTCAGGAATGTGTACTAGAATTGTACTCGATTTTTCCAGGGAAATTATAGACGTGTATAATCAAGCATACAATAGCAATTTTGGAAAATGAAAGATGTAGCCGGGTTGCGGCCGGTCGCACAAGGTTGTGGCATATTTTGTCCCAACGCCT
Source organism: Ophiothrix spiculata (assembly GCA_000969725.1). Classification (NCBI taxonomy): domain Eukaryota; kingdom Metazoa; phylum Echinodermata; class Ophiuroidea; order Amphilepidida; family Ophiotrichidae; genus Ophiothrix; species Ophiothrix spiculata. Next base: position 47,492 of record JXSR01S002915.1, on the reverse strand, counting down.
TATAGTAAGATAGATAGACTATTATTGCTTCACACCATTCAAGCAATAATTAATGACATATATTATTTTTATCGTCATTACAGGAATCAATGCGTACATGCTGCCTGGTATATCTGCAGAAGACTGCCTCTTTGCTGATGTCGGCATCGACCCATCATATCCCGGACTGCAGACTCTGGAAGCTACGGACATGTTGCTAAGAAACCGACGCCTTCTTACTTATTTGCATGTTATCATTTGGCAAGTCGGGTGTGTAGGGGACGTAGGGTTTAGACGTAAGGGTTATATCAACCAAAATTTTCACATTCTCATAACTAGATTGCAGAGTCTATATGGGAATGATTTTGAGATTATTCATTACATTGGTGCTCAATATCCCGTAAGTAAGCCGACTATTGATCGGATACCACTAAGTAAATTTCTTGAACCTGAAACCGCAAAAAAGGTGAGTGGAATATCCACCTTTTACATCCCGCCAAAAGATTTCTCGCCTGTTGATCCAGATATGGCTGTGAAATTTGGCATTGTCAAGACCAAGGAAGAAGCGGCTCTTCTACCGGCAAGGAAAGAACGTGCGATTGACCAGTATAGCAACCGGGAGATGGCCGCTTTGAAAGCTTTGTCTACATGGACAGTACCTGAAGCATATAAACATACGTCACCAAGCAAGATGGCAGACTATATAATCCATTTGTCGCATGACACCGAGTCACTAAAGAAACACAAAGCCAAGCCTGATAAAAATATGGCGCCTCATAAACTCACCAAGTCTGAAAAGGAACATATCAAAAGTGGGCATTCTGGACGCATCCGTCTGGCATTGACATCTGACCAGTTTACTGTAGCCGAAACTGTTGCCATCAGACTCGTCACCGACTCAGCGTTCCTGCAGTCATATCATGCAGAATATCAACGCATACAAGATAGTGATGATGTTGATGGAGATATGCACACGTGGCTTGTGTCCCAAGGTTATGACACTACAATTGATGATATCGCGGCAGCACAGGCGAGTCTTCAACAAACAACGCTCCTAATGTGGACTGGTACTTACCCTACTTCAAAAGGATTTGAACTCCGAATCGAAGGTCAGATTCCACCAGCAATTGGACATGTTTGGGTTAACGATAGGCAAATAGTGTCTCCAAGTTTCTCTAACGCAACACTATCTTGGTCTTCCTCCTCGGGTAACATTGATAGTGCTGAACTGAGATTCAGCGCAGATTCCAGCCAAGGTATTTTCCGATTCAATGGCAAGTACTACACCGTCTCTGAGTCTGCACCAACGTTTGACAACATAAGCGGTCAAAATACACCTCTCAGTTCATCTCTTGGTGAATGGGCAGGACGATATGCTACTACGAATAACGGATCGTCATATCAGCAACTAGAAATCCAGGCAACGGATGACCACGATACTACGTATGGAGTAGTTCTGGGAAAAACTACCATCGCACAGAGCAGTTACAATAGTTCTACCAAAGTTCTGACGTGGTCTGAAAGCAACAATGACACAAATGCTTCCATTACGTTCTATACAGCAACAAATACCGACGGCGTTGATGAGGAAAGATTCTCGGGCTATCTTTGGGATAAAGACGCAAGTCAACCTACCAGCCATAATCTCACTGGTATAATTGATCATGCATATCTGAAACCTTTTGTTGGAAAATACTCAACATTGACTGTAACTACGAAGAATGGTGTGGATGTATACAACTATGGAAAACAACTGTTCATAACCGGGGGAGAAGATGCTGCATCAAGCACTGTTACATTGGGCGCACAATCAATTACAGGATTCAGCTTCAATAGTCCTGTTTTGTCGTGGTCCGAGG
>JXSR01S002915.1:1566-16184 GCA_000969725.1 Ophiothrix spiculata | reverse complement strand
GGTAATTAAAGGTGCAAAACTACTGCTTTGTAAGCTCCAAAATGGTACATATTAATTTTCATTTTTCTACAACATTTCAGAATATTTCGGAAAATTTGAGCCGTGCAGGGCACAGTGAATTTACACCGGGCGGCAATTCACGCCAGCACGGTACCGCCCGGCGCCACCCACCATGGCTAGAACCCTGTTTGTAACTGTTACAACTTGTGGATACGCGGTCACCGCGTTCAGGTTTTGAAACAATACAAGGCTATTGTTGTTGGATTTAATTCGTGAACGCGTACTCAGAGCCTTGTGCGTATACGCGAACTAAAAAACCTTAAAAATATGTATACGCTTGCGTCAGGGACCACTGCGTACTTGCTATAATTTATAAACACGCGTTCACGAATTAAATCCAACAACTATAGCTTGAAATTCTTTCCCTGCATAATGATTTTGTAGATTTAGCTTTCTGTGCCGCAATGTCAAAAAGGAAAGTTTAATTCTAGATACACAATCTTGAGTGAACATTGTTTGTAATAAATTCATATCATTTTTCTTGCAGGTTGAAGTGCGATAACATACACACACACATCAACCATGTCGCATCTCAACTTTGACACAGAGATCAGCAGTCTGATGAAGTTAGACGCCCCAACCAACGGTCCCGCCATGAGATGGCAGCGGAAGGCTTGTGAGACATCAGCTTGTGGCAATTCCTCCATGAACATGAGTCTGAATAAGAGCTTGAACAAGAGTCTCAACGCTAGCTCATCCTCTCCAATGAAGGCCTCGAATAGATCGTTTCATGGCAGCAGCAAAACGCCCAAACAGAGCAAAACTCCAGGTATGATTAGAGCTAGTTTGAATTGACAGGCATGTGTAATAACCAATATTTTCCTGAACTTTTTGGAAGCACCGCCTGTAAAAAGTTCAGGAAAATACCCTGGTTTGACCAGGATACAACTTATTTCCTGGTTTGACCAGAATACAAAGAACTTAGCACTTTGGGTTACTTGATCATTCCGGAACAAAGTTACAATGTACATGCATCGAGATATCTCAATGGTACATGGTATTACTGCAATCAGAAAAGTTAAAATGAACTTAGATCTACACGCAGCAATCAAGTTTAACAATTTCAGATGTATCGTGCATAATTTGCAATTACTAAACATTTAACAGCGGGATGGAATCAGTCCTTGTTGAGCACAGTTTGCGATTCATGAAATACCTGTAGATATTGTTGATTTTATTATTTTATTTATTATTGCTTTACTTATTGTTTTTATTTACCGTACCTTCAAAGCCTTTAATAAACCTTTGTCTAAAATAACCCCAAAATTAGGCGAAAAACTGATTTTTTTACAAAGAAATTTTCTTTAAAAATTCAACCAAAATTGTTACATTTTGGCTGATTTTACATGATTTTGGCAAAACTAAAATGAAAATTCTTCAAAACGCAAACTTAGGGTCGGTCAGGCCTGTAAAACAGCTTTTTTATTTTCGTCGCCTAATGTTAAAAGTGAAATTATTCTTTAAAAAAAATATAAATCAGTTAATGGAACATTTTCTAGAACACTCAATTTGTGGAAGTTTCATTTCCATCTAAGGATGGTGAAGTTAGGAGCATCAAATTTATGGAAATTTATAGGTCCAAAATTTGAGAATACAAACAAGCATTGCGTTTTAGAACGAGATCTCCATGATAAGTGTCACAATTAGGCCTATAAAACTGATTCACTGTCAATAAAATAAAATTCTGTATTTCAAATGATTGACAATGACATACAGTTCATTGAATCAAAAACTGTGAGATTACTCTTGTCAGCAAATAAAGCATTCACCAAGCAACTTGTCATTGAAGCTTGCAAAAATCAATATGTTTGAATTTTGATTGACATCTATATCTAGGCCTAATCAATCAATTCTCTGAATAGACACTTCAAAGAAAAAAAGCAGATTATCTGTGGGATTACCTACCCACATATGGAAGTCTCTTGAATCAATCAATGATTATTGACTGCATTTAATACCAATATAAGTACTTACAAGTTTTGACCTTTTGATTATTTATGACATGCTTAGATCATTTCCTCAGATTTTTAAATACAGTGTAAGTTGGATTATATTGTGTCAGAGTAAAATACTTATTTCTTTTTGATAGAACTAAACTATAAAAAATGGAAGTAGATTTCTTGATCTGTGAATACAAAATAAAAAAATATAGATCTTGAAATGCAAACAGACAAACTGAAATTTTCAATTTTTCTCTTTTGAAAAAATCTTTTTATAAATACAAGTTATATTTTTGAATTGATAACAGGATTTGTTTGTAAACAAATAATCCAGCTTTTGGCCAATGTTAAAATAAATCATAGCTAGATTCATACTCAACCTAGATGTATCCCAGGGCTCAAATTAACCGACGGCAACGCGGCAATTTGCCGTCTGTGCCCTATCACTTTGCCGTACCGCTCCACGAAATGTCCCCTTGCCGACGGCAATGAATGCCGTGCCCTAATTTGACAGTGCCGTGATGCCCTTTTATTGAATTAAATATTAACTTGCAGGATAAAGTGTACCTGAATTTAGAGGGTTATTATAATTTCCTAAACTTTAACTTTAAACCAGTAACTCATGTTGATGACAAGCCAATCAAAATGTTTATCAACACTCCGCTGTAAATACCACGGTCAAAACAGGCCTGGGTCGAAAGGTCAACGTCATTTCATTCATGAGTCATTCACACGAACACAAATATTTTGTATTGTTCTTGCCATTATCATTTTTGAAAGCAGACTGTGAGCTAAATTTCATTTTTGGTTAATAAATAATTATACAATTTAAGAACAAAGATCATAATGGTTTTAATGTCAGTTTTATTGCAGAACACTCAATCGCTGAATCTCTGATACACATTCCGTAAATGCAAAAATTGCCTTTGTGCCCTTCATAGACAAATTCAAATTGCATTGGTGCCCCTATACATTGCCTTAATGCCCTGTCAATTTAATGGCCACCTAAGGCAAAATTGCCTCCCCCCCCCCCCTGAAATCTTATTTTGAGGCTTGCATCAACAACTCAGACCATACATGGAAATCTGGTTCCAACATCTTGCCAGTGCTGCGATCTTCCATTCCATCTGTGGTTCGGAAGTCACGTAAAGCCGTTGGTCCCCTGTACGAATAGACTCCTTCATAGGGTATCATGCATGTAATGCAAGTACTGTGTATCATTGATTGTTTGATTGATTGATCTATGGGTGACCGATGATGTTAATGGTAAAATGTAGATACATCAATTAACTAGGTACCATAATTTGGTAATTATGTAAAATTTGAGTATCATTGTTTTTTACAGGTAAATCAAAAACACCAGGAAAATCCTCCAAGACACCATCAAAAACACCGACAAGAGGCGACCGTTTCATCCCCAACAGAAGTGCCACCAACTATGATCTGAGCTCCTTCATGCTAACCAACAACACTGCAGTGAACGAGGAAGCAGAGTTGATGCAGAGTCCGTCCAAGCTGGAGTATCAGAAACTGATGAGTGACAACTTGAATGGAAACCAACTGAATTCCAGGATCCTGAGCTATAGGAACAAGCCACCAACAGGACCTGAAGGTATACTATCTCTCAAAGTTGTTTATCCTTTCAAATCGGGTCATGTATGCCACTCTTAACGCACGCGTCAACAGCGTGAGTGTAAAAAATCGAAATCAACAAATCACGCTCTGCAAATACGTGCGTAAATAAACTGTGCATCAGTACGCAGAAGGCCTTAACAACAAGCGTTGGAAAGAACAAACCCGCGAACGAAGAAAAACAACTCTGAAATAAACTATAATAGGCCAACAATAAAATAGCCTTTCCTCTTGAATCACATAGAATATGTTACAAACTATAGCTAATTATTTACATAGTATGACATTTTACAAAATGTAGGCAATTTGTGTAAATTGTCATGAGTGCTCAGTGAATGGAAATAATCTGATGAAATTTTATGATGAGCAAATTAAAAACTTTTGGATACAAAACCATTTTATGTATGAATTCAGCTTTTACAATAATTGCATCCTACATCGCGTATGACGCTGGTTATACTTGTCAAAATTCATTAAATGAGTAAAACCATATGAAACAGAATGTGCATTTTCAAAATTAACTAAATGTTATACATGAAGTGCCTATGGAACTTGTGGTGAAATTTAATTTTGCATGCAATAGTGGCCTCCTACTAGTCTGCTTTATCGCATGACATGACGGTCAATAAATGATATACAAGTTAAAGTTCACAGACTGTGAGTGCAGTGTTTTAATTTGAATTTTTAATCTGAAATCCTGATCTTTGTTCTTCTTTTTGCAGGTTTCCAGAACAACCTGAAAGTGTTGTACAGTCAAAACAAAACACCAGGGTCCACCAGGAAGACCTTGAGACATATCCCCCAGGTGCCCGAGAGAATCCTGGATGCTCCTGAAATATTGGACGATTATTGTAAGTTCATTATCAAAGCTTATAATAAGCCATTAGCCAAGCCAAAGCAAAGGGTCGGGACTGGAGCAAAAGTAGTAGGCCTACGTGTTCACTGATATCATAAGATGAGCATTATCAATTAAAAGGCTCTTTTTAGAGCCATGCAGTTTTTAGTTTCCAGCAACACACACATTAATTCAATAGTTATTTTCAGAACTCAAACCAAAATGTGTGTCCATCTGCTCATGATTTGGCAAGCTAAAGGACTTAAAATCATGTCAAAAGGCTCTTTTAAGAGCCAATTTTAAAAGAGCAAATTCGTAGTTTTCAGCAACCAACACAATCAAATGGCTCTTTTCAGAGCCAAACCAAAATGCCTAGGTTTATCTGCTTGAGAATACTTGTATTTGTAAGTCCTCATGATTGTGTCAGTTTTTGAAGGTTCTTTTCAGGGCCATTTCTGAGTTCCTTACAAGTTAGCAACCAAAACAATCAAAGGCAATTAAAAGACAAGATTCAAGAGTCTCTAAGAGTTTTTTTTAAACCAACACAATCAAATAGTGCTTTTTTAAGAGCGGAAACAAAATTGGCACTATTTTGGCACCTCTGAATGATAATTGTCCATCATTTTGCTACAGAGCCATGAAGTTATGTAGTTTTGAACTTTTGAGGTTATGTTTAGAGCCCAAACCATCAAGTATCCATAAGACTGAGCTTGTTGGTTTCAAAAAGACCTCAGGATAATGCCAAAGGCTCTTTTCAGAGCTAATTCCAATCAACACAATCAAATTGCTCTTTTTAGAGCTCAAACCATCCGGGAATTTCAGTTGGCCACAGCATGACTCAAATACTAATGACTCTATACTACTGAGTCTGTGTGCGCTGTTCCACTAGACGACACAAGCTCCCAAATTATTAAATTACAGATGTGCAAAATGGTTCTTTTTAGAGCCAAAATCAGATGCATACATTTAGCCTTAGCTCAAATCTTCAAACATGTTGATTGTTAATTTTGCAATCTGTACACACATGCAGATCTCAACTTGATCGACTGGAGTTGCCATAACCACCTTGCCGTAGCTCTGGCCAATAATGTGTACCTATGGAACGCCGGTAGCGGAGAGATCAAACAACTCATGCAGCTAGAAAGTCCAGAAGATTACGTCGCATCAGTGTCGTGGATCAGGGAAGGAAACTACCTCGCTGTCGGGACAAGCAACGGAGATGTTCAGGTAACCTTCAAACTACTACTGTATTTGTCTCTTCTAAAAAGCTCATGCAAACAATTTGACAAAAATATCCAGATTTCAAAAGTATAATATGAATGAATGAACAAAGACAATTTGTGAGAGAACATATTGAAAACCATGGCCAGGTGTTTTAAAGGGGCATTGGACAAGTTCAGCATCATCCCCAAACTTTTACCCAAACATTTTGAGATTTTTGCATCATTTAAAGTATTAGCGGTAATAATGACAGCATGCAAAGTTTCATTGTCAAATTCACACCCTATATATCAAAATATTTAGATATTCCCTTATTTTTAATTATCGTTGTCGACAACGATAAATACTGCCCTCTATAGTTGAATTTCTAGAAATGGCCTTTTCAGAAGATCTTATGAAAATTCAAAATTTCTTTTGATTTTTCTGCAATCTATGATGTGAAAGGAATGTTTTACAAACAAATTTTTGGCTCTTTCTCGTTATCAATAAATATGTTTAGAAAATAGCCTCATACCCAAAATCAAAAAACAAAATAAAGTTCAAATTTTTTAAAGGTTTTGATCAAAATTTTCCCGATATCTGGTAATTGAATGCTATTTTCGAACATAGGAAGCGTATATCATCCACTAACAAAATTTCAAAATTTTGTCCAATGCCCTTAAAAAAAAAAAGATGGGTGAATCATGGCTTGCATAAGGCTCTGAAGTAGATTTCATCTGAAACTTTCTTTTCCAAATATTCATCTATTAAGTTGAACTAAATATGCATGGCCTAACATATAAATGGCATAGATTATCTCCTTCTACCTCAGGCGGAGAACTTATTGAACACCTGTCGTAGCAGGTAAAAATAACGACTAATTGTTCCTGACAGTGAAAATTATGGTGAGGGTTTATGGTCAAATGATGGCAGTTTTAGATCAGAGTTTCTTCTTTTAAGGGCACAGTTAACCCCTCATTTTCTGAAATATTTCATGCTTTGTAACTCAGCAACCGATAAGTAAATCCATATAAAAGTATACATTTCTAGATGTGGATTTTCATGTAGAAGATGATGGTTAGGTCAGTTTTGGGCCAAAATGTATGATTTTGGACCAAGGTCCAAAAAACCCATGTTCTTGGACCATTAATTTGTAAACAACCTAACTAAATTTTGAAAAAATAAGAGTTGGACCTCGAATGCTTTTTACGATCTAGAAACACATGTTTAGGAATGCATTTCTCAAATTTTTGATTTTTGACTTACTTTTTGAAATATTGCCAAAAATAGGTCCAAAATTGGCCCAAAATGATTTTTTGGTCATTTTTGGCCTATTTTAGGCCTATTTTTGGCAATATTTCAAAAAGTGAGGTAAAAATCAAAAATTTGAGAAATGCGTTCCGAGACATGTGTTTCTAGATTCCAAAAAGCATTCGAGGTCCAACTTTTATTTTTTCAAAATTGAGTTAGGTTGTTTGTAAATATAGTGGTCCAAGAACAAGGGTTTTTTGGACCTTGGTCCAAAATCATGCATTTTGGTCCAAAACTGACCTAACCATCATCTTCTACATGAAAATCCACATCTAGAAATGTATACTTTTATATGGGGTTACTTATCGGTTTCTGAGTTACAAGGCATACAATATTTCAGAAAATGAGGGGTTAACTGTGCCCTTAAGGGACCGCTTCAAAACTCAACCGGCGGTTGTCTGCCGGTTCTGGTCGTTGGCTATTGTTTATTCTGGTTGAACCGCTCAGAACCGGCAAGCAACTGTCGGTTGAGTTTTGAGGCTGCCCCTAAATAAAGGTCTACATTTTTTCAATCTCATTGTAATGTTGAGACGACTTTGAAGAGACTTAGGCAGGATATCAGTTTTAACGGTACTTGATTTTTTTATTGATCATTTCTCGTTACAGCTTTGGGACATTGAATCACAGAGACGGTTACGTAACATGTCGGGCCACGCAGCTAGAGTCGGTAGTCTGTCATGGAATTCATTTATTCTGAGCAGGTAAGCCTATTGGCACAAAATGTGAAGTGATTTGGGGAAACCTGCCACATGTCGCAACCCTCATTTGATTTATCTACACTGTTTATATTTGACCATAGAATGAGTAACATATAGGTTTTACCATCTAGGTTTCCCAGTGATCTGTCACATGGTAAAAACTACATGTATGATTTTTGATTTGATTTACACTGTACTTGCATGATATGCATACCCCATGAAGGAGTCTATTCGTACATGGGACCAACGGCTTTACATGACTTCCGAACCACGGAGCAAGTAGAGTAAAGTTTCTTGCCCAAGGAAACAAGGAGACGAAAAACCAATTGTGCCTTTCTAGATCCAAACAGCCATAAAATTTGCACAACAGGTAAAAATACACGCGGTTGTTATTTGATGAAATCCATTTTTGTCAGATTCACAATATTTATACAGGTTTGTCTTTACTCGCAACCAAATCATGGCACTCCGAGTTGATTTTCGCGGGAGCTGACTGCCAGAATACCCCCAATTTGAGCTCCATGTCTGACAATGCCATTTCATAGGCTGGTATATACAATCCTGCATCTGCCCTGTAAATCTATGGTTAGGGTACAAGTTTGCAAGGAGCAGAGTATGTGGAATATTAGATGTTTCTAGCAGGACCATATCTTGTTTGATGTAAAGTTCAAAATATGAACTCGCACAAAAGTATAGACTTAAGTGAAAACATGTACACAAGCGAGCTTTTATTGTAGATGATCTCATCTCACACTTAGCCATTTTTTTATGTGAAGTTATATATTCAAAATTGTTGACATTGACGATTAATAGGCATGATATGATGAAATCTAGCGTCTGATTTGTTTATGTTTTAGGTTTCATTTGTAAATTTCTTAGCTACTAGATGCATTCATACAAGATGGGTAGCATGAGTGAAAAATTGCTCATAATTTTGTTGTTGCTTTATTATACTTTCAGTGGTTCAAGAACAGGCATCGTGCACCACCACGACGTCCGAGTCCCAGAGCACCACGTAGGCACTCTCGCCGGTCACACGCAGGAAATTTGCGGTCTCAAGTGGTCTCCAGATGGGCGGTACCTCGCCAGCGGCGGCAACGACAACTTGCTGAATATCTGGCAACCCAACGTCAACTCTGCCGTGCATACGTTTAGCCAACATCAAGCTGCAGTAAAGGTATGTGTAGTAGTTTGTCTGCCTTGAAACAGTGGGAAGGTTAATCTGTAGCAGAGATTGATTGAAGCGTTTATCTCTTTTGGCGGACCACCGGTTGTGCTAAGAAAAACCTACCAACTGATTTATTTTCATAGACTATTAAAGTTCATAATTTTGGAATGCTGATGTTCTGCTTTCTTAAAATATCTCATACCAAGGTCTGCTCCCAGTAGCTAAAGCACAGACATTTGAAATAGCGAGTGCGGAAATGAAATTTTTACAAAGAAAAATCTACATTTTCGTTTTAGATTTTGTTTGTGTTTTATAGTACATGTAGGCCTATACAATATAATGTTCAAAGTTAAAATTAGAATGAGATGCTACTTGTATTACTTTTATTTCTTCCCTACATATAAAGCTGATTTGATGCATTCTGTCATTGTCAAATTGTTCTGGTTGATGAATTTTATCAATCCTGTTATATCTTTTGTTGTTTCATTCTTGTTTGTTTTCTATTTCTATTCTATGGAACATCATTGGTGAACATCAGTTTTTCTTCAGAGTGAAAAAATACCCTTGAAGTTGAAATTTTCTCTAAATACCCTGACAAATTTGCCAGTTTGCCTTATTTTTCACCTGTGTTCATTTTCCATTCTACAGGCTTTAGCATGGTGCCCATGGCAAGCTTCCGTACTTGCTAGCGGTGGCGGAACAGCAGATAGGCATATCAGATTCTGGAACGTCAGCTCAGGAGCTTGTCTCAGCAGTGTGGATACAAAATCTCAGGTATGTGTGTGTAATGTCTTGGTCAGGGTGGGTGGGGTGGCTATGGTGCTAGCTAGCGGTGGTGGAACAGCAGATAGGCATATCAGATTCTGGAACGTCAGCTCAGGAGCTTGTCTTAGCAGTGTCGATACAAAATCTCAGGTATGTATTCAATGTCTTGGCCATTGCCCTGGGCGCTCACCTGTGTAGGGGTGTGTTTACCACAGGCCTTAATTAGTACCCACCCCCTTGACAGGCTATTGTGGTTGCTGTTTGTGGTGGAATTAGGTTTTCAAACATAGTACAGTGTTGTTCACCACAAATCAACAACGATGCATCCTAGCATTCATGTTCTTTTATTGTGCGGGGGCAGCTTAGCCCTGCACATACTCAATGTTACCCACAAGTGGTGGAGAGTGCGTCGACGTATGTGTACTGATATAAAATTGGATGGATTGAGCATGATACAAAAAGATATTGGTCGAGCTATGAGTTTTACGAAATATCGTGCGAGACGCGCAGCGTCGAGCTCGATATTTCTAAAACTCATAGCGAGACAAATATCTTTGAGTATCATGCGAAAAAATCCATCCAATTTTATCATTATTATGTTCAAAATCTAATATTTTGTATCCTGTCCGATTTTTTTGGAAATCGGACAGCTCAGAACATAATAATGCATAAACACGATCGCAAAATTTGAGATAGCCTCGTCCATGGAGATAAGAGTGAAAAGATGTTAGTGAAATGGGAAAGTCATCGCAAATTATATTAAATTTGCGAGAGCGTCTGCAATCATCAAATAATGTTAGTGAAATAGGCCCCTGATGGGGTCAGATGCTTAGGTCAAGGTCATTCAAAAAGGTGAAAGGTCAAAATTTAAAAATGATCAAAAATTTTACCTGAGGTCCATGGTGGATAATAAAGTAGATTGTGGTCGTTGAAGCAGGTACATGAACCATCTTTTGTTTGTTTTATTATTCAGTTGATTTGTCAACATGTAAGCAGTGTATTTGGCCTGCTTGTTGTCAAATTGTACTTGATCTTGGCCATCTTTCTAATTCCTTATATTTTTCTTATGATTTCAGGTGTGTGCTCTATTGTGGTCTAAGGAACATAGGGAGCTGCTCTCAGCCCACGGCTACGCACAGAACCAACTCATTATATGGAAATACCCAACCATGACTAGGATAGCTGAATTACTAGGTAAGAACATAGGGAGTTGCTATCAGCCCACGGCTATGCACAGAACCAACTCATTATATGGAAATACCCAACCATGACTAGGATAGCTGAATTATTAGGTAAGAACATAGGGAGTTACTATCAGCCCATGGCTATGCACAGAACCAACTCATTATATGGAAATACCCAACCATGACTAGGATAGCTGAATTATTAGGTAAGAACATAGGGAGTTGCTCTCAGCCCACGGCTACGCACAGAACCAACTCATCATATGGAAATACCCAACCATGACTAGGATAGCTGAATTATTAGGTAAGAAACGGTGTCCAAGTCCCGCTATTAGTTTGTGTAGGATTATGCACTTCTTTACATCGCTCTAATTAACGACAAAATTAACTGTTGTCAGTTTTCATCTTTCTCAATCTATATATATACGGTACATCCAGTAATACTCTGACTGTCACTATCCAACAAAATGCATCAAGCAAAATTATTTTGAAATTGGCAAAAGTCCAAAAATGTCGAAGATAAGATATTTATTGGTCCAAAATTGCTGTCAAGGGAAATCCTACCCCATGGCTTACCATAGCTGGACATTTGGGAAGCCAAGGGTTTGATCCCTGAGGCAGGTTGGCATTTTGGCATAATGATTTTCCAACCATAACACTGTAAAGTGAAAGTTCCTCGTTTTGGAACTAGTCCTCATTTTTCTAAAACGTGTAGGGTACTCGTTTTTCTAAAATGAGTAACAAAACAAGTAGCAAAACGAGGTAATTGCCTTGTTTTGCTACTTGTTTTGTTACTCGTTTTAGAAAAACGAGTTCCCTACTCGTTTTAGAAAAACAAGGACTAGTTCCAAAACGAGGAACTTTCACTTTACAGTGTAAAATCTTTAAAGGAGAATTGCCCAATTGTGTTTCAAAATTTAGTTTTCAGTATATGAAAGATCACAACTAGAAAGTATTTTGATTTTATGAGCAGTTTTGTATTACAGTTGTTTATACTTTACATGTATATGAAACAAACCACAGTTTCATTATTCTTTCTTTGCGTTTTTTCAGGTCACACATCTCGTATTCTTCACCTAGCTATGAGTCCCGATGGTTCCACAGTAGTCTCCGCTGCGGCTGATGAGACTCTCAGGCTATGGAAATGCTTTAGCATGGACCCTGTCAAGAAGAAGGCTGCAGAGAAGGGCATGAGCTCTAGCAAGAATGGCAGTATTGGAAGCCTGAAGATGAGACAGAACATCCGGTGATTGATACCAAGTCTTGTGAACTTTGAACTTTTGATATGAGCGGTTGCCATGGCAATTTGCTTTATTTATGGTGCATTATATATTGTATACATTTGTATATTTGTAGTAGAATATACACATTTTGATAGTCAATACCAAATGTGATCATTGTCAACTTTTTTATACTTACATCATTTTATATGAACTGTGTACATTTTCTTTCTCCCCCTTGAGCACAGTACTGCCAGTTACTTTGATTGGTTGCAATAGATGACCTCCCAAGAACTACAAGTTATCCAAACAAGATATCTAAGAACACTTTTGATTGGTTTATAGATAATCCCAAGTACTTACAAGATATTTAAGAACAATTCTGATTGGTTTGTAGATGCCCCAAGTACTTACTAGATATCTAAGAACAATTTTGATTGGTTTGTAGATGACCCTACGTACTGCAAGTTATCTAAGAACATTTCTGGGCCCTGTTTCATAAAGATTCGAATCAAGCGTTTGTTTGATTTATCAAGCATAAAATAGGTTGATACAATGTAAATTTACGTTTGAAATCAAATGTATGCCTGATTCAATCAAACGTACGCTTGATTCAAATCTTTAAGAAATGGGGCCCTTGAATGGTAAATTGATCCCCAAGTGCTGGCACTTATATTTGCTAAAATTAAGATATTTGTTTTTTTATTGAGGGGAATTACCACCCACTTCACCGAAAGTTGTGTTTGACAAAATTATTTTTGCTCATAGAGGGAAAATTTCACTTCTGTACTTTTCAGAATTTACTGATATGCACCTGTGGAAGATATTGTGGTTATGAACTAGATCTACTTGGGGGAAAAAACAGTGCGTACTTGTGCATAAATAAAGCATCATGATCCTTAATTTAAAAACAAAATTTTGAAAAATTTAAATATGCAACTTTAACAATGTTTAGCAAAATCCTGTGGTACAATTATTCGTCATGTGAGAGCAATAAAGTTGTATCTGCAATAGCTGCCAATTTTCATAAATTTGCATTACGATCTGTATAACACTCAGAAATGATTTCAAGAGCCACTGACACACAGATTTTGAGTGATTTTCGCACACTAGTGATAAGGTGTTGAATAAAGGCTATGTATGGCAGCTATTGCAGATACGAGTTTTTTATGCAAGTTCACATGACGAACTCACTTTTCCGTGTGCAACAACAATTTAAGGGCTTTTTGTTTCAATCTTTTTTTTACCCTGTGTATCATGATATAATTTGGCAGTGCATTTTAGAAGCAATCTTTTTTGGTCTTAGTTGAATATATTTGTGATTTTAGAAGCTCTTGTCAGTAAAATTATTGTTTGTGATTTTATATATAAAACTTGTTGGATCAAATTCACTATCTACTATTACCACATTTTTTCAGGATTGCCCTTTAGTTTTGGTAGGGGTATTTGGCCCCAATTTTTGAAACCGAATCTAGGGAAATGAAGATTGACTCTGAGAAGTGAGTCCAGTGAAGTGACCTCAAAAGACCTTTGAGAATGTAATATTTTGGGGTTATACAAACCCAAACCATTAATATTTTCTTGTATTTCATGAACAAACAAGGGATAACCTATATTGTGCTATAACATAATTTTAGACACAAGTGTAGATTGATACTATGTCAAACCTAATC
This sequence comes from Ophiothrix spiculata, assembly GCA_000969725.1. Lineage (NCBI taxonomy): Eukaryota > Metazoa > Echinodermata > Ophiuroidea > Amphilepidida > Ophiotrichidae > Ophiothrix > Ophiothrix spiculata. Next base: position 2,498 of record JXSR01S002915.1, on the reverse strand, counting down.
TTCGTATAACGTCCCATGTTTTGGCGTCGTCAGCCATGGAGCTAAAATTGGTTTATTTGGGTACACTTGGTTCTTGGTTCCCACCAAAATCAGCTCCAGGCATCGAGATTCTGTTGCACACATACAGCGATTCCATTAATCATCATCACAGAGACACACCCGCCATAAATGCGCCATGGATACAAATTGGTCCATTTGTATGTTAAACATGTACAGAAATGAACAAACAAAAATAAGTCAAAAATATATCATATTTAAATTTTCCAGTTCATTTTTAATCATTCACAAGTTTTGCAGTATCATGTAGCTCCACCTTGTTTTACCTGTACCCCTAAAGCTGAATTCATACTAAAAACGCAATGCGTTGCGTTTCCGATAATTTTCACCGCAAACGGCACCGCAAATGAATTCACACTCAAAACGCAAACTGACTGCGGCAGCCGATGACATGAAAACGCAATGGAAAGTTGAGCTTTGCTCAACTCGGTTTGCGGTGACGCATTCGGTGTTGCGTTTTGGTATCGATTGATCGGAACTCCTCAAATCCTATACTGCACATGCTCGGTGCGTCGTGCGTTTGCGTCGAGTCTGAATTCAGCTTCAAAAGGAAAGAAATTGTGTCGCCCTCAAGTGGAATTTCTGAAAGAGTTGAGTACGTTGGTCAGAAAAATATTATTTTGATTATTTTATAAAAAGCCCCCAAAGCGCCAAATTTTGGTGCATTTCAAAAATATCCAATCTGAGCAAAATTGGGTGTTTTCCCAAACCCATTTTTTTCTCTTTTTTTCTGAGTCGGTTGTTGAGGGCAACACAATTTTTTTTTTTGCTTTTGGCCTATACAGGTTCTCATGTATTGTAACTTTTTTTTATACAACTATCTACATCACATTGTATTCATTGATTTCAAAACTTGTAAATAAAATTGCTATAAT
>JXSR01S002914.1:188486-200024 GCA_000969725.1 Ophiothrix spiculata | reverse complement strand
ACATAGGTTTGCCTTGCTTACTTGTTGACAACAACAACAAACATTTGTTTCAATGCTTCGTTCTCGGAAGTTGCTCAACGTTTATATGTCTGTTTGTTCAAAATTTCACGATCAAGAACTACAAACATCAAAATACTTGATCAGAATATAGAAAACCCAAAAAAACTTGAAACTAAAAAAATTCCCGCATTACTTTTTTTCAAAATCGACCGATTTTACTAAGGCGCGCGTCAGCTTTGAGACAAACCTTTTTTTTTGGCCTAATCAAAATACTTCATTTAAAATCGTTAAATACTACAACATCTGAACGTGTGAATACGGCAACGTTCGATCATTTTTAAAGAATCCGAAAAATAGACCAATCCAATATATAGGTGATATCAACCTCCTTGACATCTTATTTATCAATACAAGTACTCGTTTTTAGCAGAGACATGAGAGACAAGCATTTTGTGACCATGACATCCTTTATAAGGCTATACTGTCCTCTTTCAACAACGAGATGTTAGGAAGTTTTGTTCACTGCAAAATTTTGCATATAATACACACAGCAATTTATCATAATTCCTAGCATTCATTGGGGAGAGTTTTTAAACTTTATAAAAGCTTTGACAATTTATTTTGTTTACAGAAACAGTTTACATGCACTGAATATTTATAAATTGTTTTTAACTTTATTGTATTCTCATTGTTTTACAATCTTGTGATTATTTTGCACCGATTTGAAGAATCAACTGGATTGTTTTCTGCATGAAATATTCAAGATGAATGCAAAATGTATATTTAGAAATACTGACATTGTTATGTATCAGGGTTTGTTTATTTTAAACGTAATAAAAAGATTTTTTTTCAAAGAATTTCGCGTCTGTGTATCCGGAATAGTTCAGTCGTAGTCCGACATGTTACTGAACCGCAAAATGGGTACTATTTTATGAATGCACAAATACTAATGACATTTTACTTTTAAATATAAGCAGTAGACTAATTGCTTGCTAATCACTTCATTACCTTTTATCTCTCAATTAACAAAGCCACGGTGGTCATTTTTATGTGCTTATTGAGGTAGCCTAATGGACTTTTTGTCACTTTTAAAAGCTTCTTTACAATCATAGATATTTTTAATTGCATTATGAACTGAAATATCTTTATGATGTTTTTTAATTGCATTATGGACTGAAACATCTTTGAAATAGTCATCCAAATAGTTTTTACCGACGCAATTAATACTTTTTTGATTTTTTTAAACTATAATGAAATTATATGAGCAAATGATACAAAGAAAATTCTATACCGAGTTTATGGCAAAATCAAAGTGGCAAATGTTAACGGCAAAGTAAAAAAAAAGGCTAATTAAATTAATTAGCGAACCGATATGTGACATACACTTTTGAATGATTTTAAGGCAAACGTTCATTATTCTGTGTGGGTTCTCTCAGGTAAAATCTCAAGGTAAAACTGTATCATGAAAATGACTTTTTCAATTAAACATCCAAATTACTTCGTGTGATAGTATGTTGGTAATCATGTAAAACTTATTTAAATGGTGAAAAAATGGGTCACAGGTGAGCGAGTTTGTATAATAATGACGGCCATCTTGGATTTTAAGGGCACAGTTCTCAGTGCTCCTTGGTAAAACAGCAATTGTTTTATTTCAGGTCAAAGGTATCAAACGAAAATCCCAAAATTTATATAACCACCAAAAGCTCTGAACCTGCATGGAATTTGGGAGTGAACATGTGAAGCTATGATCCGCCATAGCTCAGAGTATGGAAGTAGTCGACTCAATGTAAAAAGGTTGTATTATTCTCTGTCCTTTGCCGATGGCAGCGAAATTTGGAATTTCTATTTGCATTTGTGCTTCTGACCAATAGTCTGTTTTAACAGAGATCGTAACTTCAGCATCATATTTACTGTCAAGTCTTGTCTTTATACATGATCTAAGTTGTCAATAAGACACTTTATCAAAAATTGTTGAAACGAGTACCTCAATTTGTTTAGAAAGAAATATAAGAAATGTTTTTATAATAAGATTGTATTATGCTTTTTATAGGTAAGATTACATTCAGCTAGTTTTATATTACTGGATCTCTGGGATTGGAACGAAAATAGTAGGTCTACAGGAAATATTGTTAACACATTTTTTAATGAAAGACAAACACAAATAAATTTTGTTTGTTGTGTCTTCGATGGAACTTACACGTAGATTTGTCTAAAAATAAGTAGCTATAAAATCTCTAGTATACCTGTTTTTTCAGTGGAGATTGTTTTAAGTGGAGACAGCTGCAAAATTATTTCCAAAATATATTGAGCACCTTTTCTTCTTCAAACTTTTTTACCTGCTGTTAAATGTCTTACTTGGCCTAACAGAAAAAGCCACACTAATATATCACGACAATCTTAATCTTCAATAAGTTCTAAGGTCCGTCCTTCTTCATTGGTAGCAAATTTATGGTATCATACGTGCATGAATGACATTCCTTCAACTTTTGTGTTACAAAATATAGGTTTTTCGAGCAGTTGAGCACTGTATTTACCTTGTGACTGTTTCATTCATTTTTTCCTGTACTATTATTATATCGAATACTATTTATTATAATATATCGTTAAAACACAACCAGACTTTACTCTGGCTATATGGCTTTTTATCTTTAATGGCAATAAAAGGTTGACAAGTTACCGTAAGACCTGAATTCATGTTCATCTAACTGTAGATGCAGGCTAACACTTACACACTGCGAGGGATGGTATTTCTTCCGAATACTATTATTTCAGTACATGATCCATCCTTAAAAAACAACACACTATATACCTAGGGAGCAAAACCCCATTTTAGGTGTAAAACTACAACGAGAAATTATTTTGATGTGTCCTATCTATTTAGGTTCTCTGGACCACAGGTAACAACACTAGGATGGACACAAAATCAGTCACCTGCACGGAACCCTGCAGAAGGGGGGTAAAAGTCATTGCAGGGGGCAAGCTTCAAAATTGGTCAAATTTTGTTTTAAACCATTCTAACATGTTCCTCTCATCATAAGGAGGCAGAAAAAGTATACTTTGACCCATATCTGATGAAGAGTTTTTGAGATATAACCGAAAGCATGAAAGGTGATTACAGGGGTCACATGTTGGGCCTATGGGAGTCGAACATTTAAAAAGTGTCGGATTTTGTTCAAAATGGTCTCAAATTGTTCGTCTTGCAAAACTGTTTACATAAAGTAATATTTTCCAACGTCTTCGATCAATCGTTTCTACGGTATCAAGAAAGAAACATTATTCCCAATTGATGCATATACATGAAATAACAAAAACTTTATATCTACCTGTAACCATAGCAACGGTTAATCGTAGATGTTTGAAAATATTACTTTGTACAGACACTTTTGCAAGGCGAACAATTTGAGACCATTCTGAATAAAATCGAACACTTTTAAAATTTTTGACTCCCATAGACCCATCTCTTGACCCTTGTTTTGACCTTTCATATTTTCGGATATAACTCTTGAAGCATTCATCGGAGATGGGTCAAAGTATACATTTTCTGGTTCGTTATGATGAGAGGAACATGTTAGAATGGTTTTGAACAAGATTTGACCAATTTTCCCCCTGTAATGACTTTACCCCCCCCCCCCTTTATGGTTCCGTGCAACAGTATGGTTTTGTGTCCACCCTAGCGATGTTACCTATGGTCCATAGCACCCATCTAGATAGGACACATACAAATAATTTCTGGTTGCAAGTAAACCTGTTTTGCTCCCTAGGTAATAAGGAGGTGATTCACAGTCGAAATAAAAACAGTCTGGTTGAGGTACGGTATAAGCAGAATTGGATATGACATCAATGTCTAACTATTCTCAACAGAAATATCATTTGATTATTTTGGTTAGTATGATTAGTATTTCAATGACCGTGTACTTTTTCGAAAGCAAAAATGAGTGTAAGAATTCAATCGAATGTTCCAATATTAAATAAATAACAATTTTACACTTCCATCAACTAAGGACTAGCATGAAAATGATTCTAAGCGCATTGCAACTCTCCCTATTTTTTCTTGGTATTGTAAACCATTCCACTTTCACTAAAACCCTATTTTTGTAAATTGGGGGGCATTGAAGGATCATTTTGTGCTGTGTTTCCAAGCATTCTCTTGGCTCAGTCAAGCGTGACAAAGACATTTAACCCCCTGCTTATCACTCTACTACAGATAAACATTCAATATGACCACTCAACTTGAGTAGAGAAGTGACCTTGAAGAAGGCGGGGCTAAATCAAATGGGACCTAAAAATCACGTTTTTGACCAATTTTTGTTGTCGCCCCCTTACCAGTACATGAGAAAATTGATCACATTCGGAGATCCATTTCACATCCAATAAGATTACCTATCAAATCTGACCAAACGCAACACAAGTTTCCAGATATTTTTTATCATAAATTGACCTTTACATAAAAATGTGGTAAACATATTTTTATTCCAACTATATGAGCAACCGTGTATATCGTTAAAACACCATCAGACTTTACTCTGGCTATATGGCTTTTATCTTTAATGGTTATAAAAGGTTGACAAGTTACTGTAAGAAATGAATTCATGTTTATCTAATTGTAGATGCAGGCTAACACTTACACACTGCGAGGGATGGTATTTCTTCCGAATACTATTATTTCAATACATGATCCATCCTTTAAAAACAACATACTATACACGAAGGAGCTTCATAGTCGAAATAACAACAGTCTGGTTAAGTTATAAGGAGAATTGGATGTGACATCAATATCTTAAACTACTGTCAAAAGAAATATCATTTTATTATTTTGGTAAGTATAATTAGTATTTCAATGACCGTGTACTTTTTCGAAAGCAAACTGAAGTAAGAATTCATTGGAATATTCAAATATAAAATAGTAACTTTACACTTCCATCAATTATGGAATAGCATGGAAATGGGTCTAAGCGCATTGCGGCTCTTTAAGTCATGAAATCTTTTCTATTAAAAAGTAGAATATCAGTATCCTGTTAAAACTATATATTTCAGCCTTTTCTCAGTTTAAAGCGTAAGGGGATTGAGACTTTCTTCTGATATTGAATACCAGTATTTATATATTTTCACATTTTAATCAACGCAATTTTGTCATAATACTTTATAATTATGAGATCAAATGACACTTAAAACAATATAAGTGTTGGCAATCGTTCGAAGTAATACACTGATGGAAATATCGTTTATCAAGTTTTCTTATGATTTATGTTAAGTTAGTTTTCAAAATCATACATATGTGAGGCATCTGTGTACATGATTAAAGTACCAGGGGAGGGGGAATTGAAATTGGTTTGATGGAACCATGCAGGGATATGATACTTTAGGGGGAAAAGTTGAATATCATAAAGTACTGAAAATACGTTATGACAATATTATATTTAATGCATATTAATTAGCTCATTTTCTAATAAATCAATCAATCAATCTATGTGACAAAGTATGTTCATTACATAAGCAATCCTGGTTTGTGTGTTTAAAAATAAATTTGTACTTTCTATCATTTCGCCTCCAACTTCTACAATAGATGTACACTCTCAGAAGGCCGGGATCAAATATACGAGTAGTTTTCGGGATCATTTTATTTTGATCCTTTAAGGATCACTTTTGATCCTTTACGGATCAATATATACAAATGGATCAAATTCACAAGGATCCTTTTTGATCCTTTTTTAGGATCATTTTATTTTTATCCTTTTTGATTACAATATCAAATTTTTGATCCGTATTTCTGGTTTACTTTGATACGGAAAGGATGAGCTCATATTTGATACCGCGTTTGGATCCAACGTATCTTTTGTTTCATATTTGAGTACAACCCAATATCCACTACACAGCGGGGAATGTATACAATGGTGTAACATATATAAATACGTTGATATCATCACACAGTCCGGCGTGGTCGAGTGGTTAGAGCGAAGGACTCGTAATTACCAGCAGGTATGAGTGCGGCGTGGGTTCAAACCCTGCTAGCGTCACTTCAGTGTGATGTTTTTTGCAGGTCTTTTTTATAAGAAATATTTGATCCTTTTTCGGACATAAAATTTTGATCCTTTTTGGGGGATCACTTTGATCCTTAAAGGATAAGCTCATATTTGATACCTAAAAAGGATCAAAATTGATCCTTTTTGTCTCATATTTGATACTTTCTTTCTAAGAGTGTAGGAGATATCAATGGCCTTTATCGATGTTTGGTCTGATGTGCGTAGTAAATTTATTTTCCTCGAAATGCTCAAAATATCTTATACAAAGAAGTGACACATAATTATAGTAAAAAAGACAAAAATAAACATACCCTAGTTCTACGAAGGGGGAGTGGTATCAACCCCGTAACGAATTTTTGTGACGCTACAAATTCCTTAGACGCAGCACTAAATGACTCACTGCACATGTAAGTTCATCCTTTGCGCTTATCTTAGCGCAAACATTAATTTCGACCCTACCACCTTCAGGGGGGGGGGGGGGTTACAGTGTCGGTTCAAAGTTAAGGTGGTGGTGTAACTCCGTGATTTCAAATATGTATTTTAGCCATTTTTATGACAGATATTCATTTAAAACTTGGTATTTAGTAGTTAAAACTAGCGTTTAACTATATTATTTAGCAAACAATCTCCATGAAACTATGGTATTCCTACGATCTTTTAGAAATTGTAATTTTTGCCTACATTTCCCATACAAATGCCCATTTTCCAGATTTCATTAATTATAAAGTCATATTGACGAGATACATTAACGGATGACTTTGATTTTGGTATCAATGGAAAGAGGGGAGCAATATCCATCCACTGGTACACATATAATGGTGTGGGAGCTTCGTTACAAAAAATGAGAGGAGTTGCAACAACGCCCTCCTCCGTAAAATATGTTGCTGAAAATCGCTCTGCATAACAAAGGTAAATACAAGATTATATCCCTTACCTCACGTTTCTTCAATGCATATGCAGAACACACACAAGAAGATGAATTATTCATTACAAATAACAACTTTCAATAAAACCACTGCAACTCCCTCAGGAGAATGGTGCAAAAATGTATTGACAAATTACTAACATAAAAGTTCGATATTAAAAAAAGACTTTTGACACACGTTTTATTTTCCAATTCAGTAAATTATTGCTAATAACTAAATTGAAGTCAGGAGATCACAGACATGTCGACCCACTTTTCAAGGCTACGTGAATGCTGATGATGACAATTCAAACAGAAGAGGGTATCATTACATGTAGCACTCTTTTAGATGCATAACAAAGAACATTTGATCGGTCTAAGTCGTTTAGTAGTGGTATTGGGAAATGTGCATTTCTGTTTGTTGTTGTTTTTCTTCCATAGTTTATTACTTGTTTTAAAGAAAACTAACAATCAAAACTTTGGACGTTCCTGGTTTTTCTCTCTTTCTCATGTCTCATCGTCTTTCTATTCCATTTTCAGAAGTACTTATGTCCACATAACTTGTTTTACAGAATATACTTTAATGTTACAACATCGATGGTATTGTCTTATACCCATTTTCAGTTTATCCAATAAAGTTATAACTTTAAAATCATTGAAAATTTAACCGATTTCTAAAACCGGTTTAAATATCATGACATATCTCTGAAGCCCAACTAAAAAACTTAAAACGATCTAAAAAACGATAATAATTATCTTGTACTACTCTTTTGATACCAACACAACCCCTTATCAACACTGACTAGGTTGTTGTTCTTTCTGGTTGCGGGTAACTGTATTCAGCCAACCTTACTTACCGCATACAAATGTAATAAAGTAATCAGTAAACAGTTCTCATCTCTCGAATCTTCAAAATTCTGATAGTTTAGGAGTCACTTGTATTAACGATACAAATATTGTAAACATATATCAAAAACCAGATGTTACAAAAATGTTTTAAGTTTGAACTGACGTACTTAAAATTAGGTAAACATTGTCAATGTTTATGTAAAAGTAAAGCTTTAAATACCATCAAAAACACAATAATTTCATTTTGAACAAGTTAAGCCCATCACTGCCTCCCTAAACCATTATTGGCTACAATTTATTTACAGATTACAGAACGACTTAAGGACTCTTTAGCAACACTTTCCGTATTCTTATTAATGTTTTCTTTTTTCAATCAGTGCTATAAATAATCCAAGAATGTGTCTTAAATTACATTAGTTGGTTTCTTGGGAATTTGCAACTGGTCATTAAGTACGGTAACAATGGCCGTTCATGATCATGATGATGTCAGGTTCTAATGGGGCAATGACCACACGAACAAGATATGTAAAAACGTTTTCATATTGATTAATTGTTCACTTTGGTTAGATTATGAAAGAAGTCCATGTACAATTCCGTATGTATTTAATGCATAAACAAATACAATTGCAATGCACATACAGATCAAATTATTACAACTACATGACTTATTCATTACAGAACAGCTTTGAATAAAAACACACCAACTCCAATGAGAAAACCCAAATTACAGTTAATATTATTTGTTAAACTCTGTCAAAGATGCTAAACAAACACAATACACAATCAAACACAAGGCTATGGTTCTTTCGAAAAAGAAATATTATGCAAATGTAAACTTGGAATTCATGAATCTCTTTCAATGCAACCATCGTTCTCTTCTAATTTCCTTGTATGTTGTCGTCATAGTTCCTAAAGATGCTCAAATAGATGCATAACCCATTTTTAGATACTCGACCTGCGTTAAACTGGCAATAAGGACTATTGAAAGGCAGGTGCGTGGTACTTAGACGGGATTTTTGTCAGCATTAACGAGATAATCTAAAACTGAGTGCAAGACAATACCACCAATGCTGTAACATTATAGGTTATTTGGTAAAAAATGACTTATGTGAACTTAATGTTTCTGAAAATGGAATAGAATGCTGATGATGCATTTAAACGTTATGAAGTAAAAAGCGGAAACGTTGATAGTTTCAACGTTAAATTTGAGGAAATTATCAAACTATTGAAACAAAATGCTGCTGGTGTTAATTTAATGGTATGTGTTAAGGTCCCATATAGATACATCATAATCATTTAAAGCAAGACAACAATTTCTCCACATCACTGCTTAATGGCTTACTTATGATCCATGTATTCCATCTAAAACAGTGTTAATGAGAATAACTGCATATATTTAAATGTTAATACCTTTAAAACCAAGATTCGTATTACAACTCTAGACATATGTATTGATAGAAGATACTTGTAGAATTATTTTGGTACCAACTATTATTAAATCAGTAACCTTCTAGGAAAGCAAGAAGGTCTGAAAGTTTAAAGTGGTTGAGACACTGTACCATAAGGCCATGTCACACATCACCGTACCGTGCGAATAACGTACACTGGTTTGGTACTCGATTACTTTTATTTCAATGACCAAACCAGTGAACGTTATTAGTTCGTTATTCGTACGTATCGTGATGTGTGACAGAACCCTTACAGTGTTGGTGCTGTTCTGTCACTTCACCATGAAGACAAAACGCCTCATACAGCTAAACAGTTTAGGATGGCTTTATCAATAAATGTTTTCATGAAAAATCATATTGCTGAACACAAACACACCCTGGCCCGTTCACTCCTTTAAAATGAGTCCGCCCAATTTCTTTTTTGGGTTATCTGAAAGACAGTGCATCTCAACACCCTGGACTATTCATGACCTGAAACAGATAACAGAACATTATGAGTGAAAACTTTGTCGTTATAAAGTCAAAGAATGATGAAATCTGCAAGAGGACCATAAAGAACATATTCTGAAATTATAGGCAGGTTAATCTTGATAAGAAGGAGGTAATTTAATATGTCCATGTGAGTGTAACTTTGAATGTTTGTTAAGGGACAATGCTGTTGTGCAACATTTCAAGATAAGCACAATACTAGAGTTACGCTTTGATAAATGAAAACTATTTTAATGAGCATTTGTGATTATAAAGACAAAACAACAATCAAACATCTTCGTATTAACATTGTAAAAGCTGTTTCGCTGAATAGTTCATTAAAATGTTAATGAATGATTCTCCTATCTTCAAACATTGATCACTCCCCTACATGTGAGTCGCACATTTATTTGTCTTCACAGTATTAAAGTGCGCTCTAAAGGTTTCACGTAATTTACGTTGAAATTGATTTTCAAAAATGGTATTAAATTGTATCATGCTTGGTACCAAAATCATTCTACAAATCTCCTCTACCAATACATATGTCTATAGTTGCCATGCGTGTCCTGGTTTAAAAGTTATAAGCATTTAAACATGTGCAGTTAATTTTTGACACCCTGTATGTTATAACGACTATTTGATATGCGATGCAATTGCGAAGAAATGTATTTTATTCGAATGCGATACCAGTTTTTTGCATCATCAACTACCCGCTCCAAAGCATTAAATATAAATAATCTAAACACGGATAATTGTTGCATTGAATATTCTGTGTGCAAAAGCGATCTAATTCATCCTTTATTTGGATGTAATCACTTGAATTTGGATGAGAGAATGTCGAGGAATTTAAAAACAAAACGAACAAAAAAAAAACATGATTCAAATCAAATTCTGCCGAAAACTGGTAACTAATTTATATAGTAACACACTTAAAAATACGGTGTAAAGGAGGGACATGGTTGTCAAATGAGGTAAAAGTCTACACATATAATTGGTGTCAACTTAACACTTGGCCAAGGGAGTTCCTAGGGGCCCTGCCAAAGGCGAAAAAGTTTACATCGCCGCTCCATGTAATTGTCAAACTTAACGCAGCTGGTCCCTCAGTGGCAAAAAATTCAAATCGATCTAGTCGTTTTCGTGCTAATTAGCATAAAGTGATTTTTCGAGGGCGCTGTTCAATCGAAACCGAATAACTTTTTTTAAATTTTATTTTTGCAATGTAAAAAAAAAAAAATATTGTACTTGCAACATGCAAATTTGAGCAAAATTTCATGCGAAAATTCCTTCGGGAACACGGTTTTTGAAACCTTGACGTGACCTGAAAAATGTTTTTTTGGCCGCCATTTTAAAACGGTTCATCCAATTATCAAAATTTTTTCTGTATTTTGGTCCATTTTTACATATTTTATTATTGGTCAGACTTTCAACGTAAAATTCATACCAACGGGTGGGAAATACCTTGGTTACTTAAGTGTTAACACTGTGTAGGGAAGCTTTACCACCAATCTGTGCAAAATTTGTACCGAACACCACCCCTTGTCAATATTGACTAGGATGTCATTCTTTCTTATTTCGGAATCGGATTAACCTTACTGCCAGGCCCGTAGCCAGGATTTTATCAAGGGGGGTGCGGATTTTCAAAAAGTGGACCTTTTGGAGGAAACCTTTTCATTTTGGTCGACTCTAAACTAATTTTAGTACTTTTTTTAGCAGATTTCCAAGCGTTTTGTGTTGTATTTTATTAAAAAACGGCCTACATTTACTTGTTTTGGTGCTTTAGGTATTATTTTGATGGTCATTTAGGTAATTTGTGTGGACCTTTTTTGTACATGTTTTTTTTTTTTTTTTT
>JXSR01S002914.1:138678-156083 GCA_000969725.1 Ophiothrix spiculata | reverse complement strand
ATTTTATTATTTTGGTAAGTATGATTAGTATTTCAATGACCGTGTACTCTTTCGAAAGCAAACTGAAGTAAGAATTCATTCGAATATTCCAATATAAAAAAATTACACTTCCATCAAGTATAGAATAGCATGGAAACGGGTATAAGCGCATTGCAACTCTTTGTATCATGAAATCTTTTCTATTAAAAAGTAAAATATACGAATCCTGTTAAAACTATATATTTCAGGCTTTTCTCAGTTTAAGGCGTCATAAATCATAATTGAGACGTTATTCTGATATCTAATACCAAGACACACTATTTATTTTCACATTTTAATTCACGCAATTTTGCCATAATACTTTTATAATTATGAGATCAAATGACACTTAAAACAATATAAGTGTTGGCAATCGTTCGAAGTAACACGCTAATGGAAATATCGTTTATCAAGTTTCATTTAACATCACTTTTCTTTTGATTTGTTTTTTTAGTTAGTTTTCAAAATCATATACATGTATGTGTGTCAGATGAGGGAGGAATTGAAATTGGTTTGATGGAACCATGCACGGATGTGATACTTTAGGGGAAAAAGCAGTATATCACAAAGTACTGAAAATATGACAATATTATATTTAATGCATATTAATTAGCTAATTTGCATGTCTAATAAGCGAAAATAATGGCAATCTTTTCAAAATATACAACTTTGCAATACAACATCACAGGAAGATGAATACGGTGTCATATGACAGTTTTGTAAAAAACATAATGCGGCAATATACAGTAACAGATTTTCCAATTCCATCTTTCACCATCTGACCTTAAAGATCTACAGATACTTTTTGAATTCAATCTTGCTAGATATTATGACAAAAATATCCATTCAAACACTTTAATATATCTATATGCTATACGAGGATACTGTATATTCAAGGGATTTTTCCTCTTAGCTAATAATTATTGTAAACATGAAATCTATTCTTATTTCTGTAATTTTATATTACGTTGATGGGAAAGAATCTTAAATTTTTCCATAAATGATGAGACTGTGAAATGGCTTAATCCAAATTAAACAGTAAATTTATACACTGAAATTTCTTTTCTATATTAGAACATTGTATAATCAATCAATCAATCTATGTGACAAAGTATGCTTATTACATGTAAGCAATTCATGACAATCAAATCCTGGTATGTGTGTTTAATAAAGAACTTTGTACTTCCTATCATTTTGCCTCAAAACTTTTACAAAACACTGCAAATGGCATAGAACACGATACACGTGTTCAAAACCGTTGAACTTTTTGAACACCAGACACGTGTTCAACTTGTCAAAGAATAAAGGAATACTTAACATTTGTAAACACTAATTTCGAAAGAACGCATGTTCCCTTTTAAAATAAATGTTCAAAAATGTCAATTTTGAACACATGAAAAGATGACTGACGCTCGTGTTCACGCAGGTCTTCAGGCATCCCAGGTGTTCAAAAGTTGATATTTTGAATGCATACGTTCAAAATTGAACACTCTGACGTCTGACGTCTGATGTGTTCAAATTCAAATGTTTAAAGATGGTAAGGTGTTAAACTAGTGTAACAAATGTTAAATATTTGACATACTACAAATCTGTAGGAAACATATGATCAATGATGAATTTTTCTGAAACTTTGAAGTGGTAGCCTTCTTATATTATAAAACAGCAAGCAGTGAGACTGTATCGTGATCGTCAAAATGTGCCATTGAAATCTGGCAGAACACTATCGTCTGGTGTTCGGCAAAATTTGCAGTGAAAATGTATGAGATATTGTTAAAATATCAACTACCTTTATCGTTGTTTGGTTTGATGTACGTAATAAATTTAAATTCCTCGAAATGTTCAACATATCTTATTTATATAATGCAAAGAAATGATACATAATTATAGACAAAAAGCAGAGTTCTACGAAGGGAATGGGTATCAACCCCCCTAACGATTTTTTGACGCTAAATGACTCACTGTACTTTTTAGTTCATCCTTTGCGCTTATCTAAGCGCAAATATTTCGACCCCGGGATTTCGACCCTACCACCTTCAATCGGAGAGAAGGGTTACAGTGTCTGTTCAAAGTTCGGGGTCGGGGAGGGGGTTGATGTAACTCTGTGAATTCAAAAATGTATTTTTAGCCATTTTAATGGCAGATATTCATTTCAAAGTTGGTATTTAATAAAAATAGTGAATGTATATATTATTTAGCAAACAACCCCCACGAGACTCGGATATTCCTACGATTTTTTATTTTAAAAAATCAATTTTGCCTAGATTATACATACAAATGCAATTTTTTTTTCAATTTTGGTAAAGATTACGTAATAATGACGTCCATACATTGTTTGTATGGTTGTTTTTTTATTTGGCATTGTCAACAAGAAAATAACATAAATATAGCAATAGATACAATTTTACACAAACTACATGAAATTACAGAACCTGCTGCAACACCACTCATGGGTGAGAATACACTGACACCAAAGCTGACAAAACCAGTATAACCCATTAAGCCTACCGGAAAAAGGACGCTTATTTCCAATGGGGTCCCAATAAACGAAAGCATGGGCTGTGAATGAAATGCAGGAAAAGAAAAACAAAATTAACGGATGACGTTGATTTTGGTGTCAATGGAAAGAGGGGATCAATAATCAATACCTATCCATTGATACCACATATAGGGGTATGGGGCTTCGCTATAAAAATCTTATATGATCCTGAAAATCGCTCCGTATAACAAGGGTAAACATAAGTTTATAACCCTTATCTCACGTTTCTTCAATGCATATGCAGAACACACACAAGAAGATGAATTATTCATTACAAATAACAACTTTCAATAAAACCACTGCATCTCCCCCAGGAGAATGGTGCAAAAATGCATTGATAAATTACTAACATAAAAGTTCGATAATAATAAAAGACTTTTGACACACGTTTTATTTTCCAATTCAGTAAATTATAGCTAATAACTAAATTGAAGTCAGGAGATCACAGACATGTCGACCCACTTTTCAAGGCTACGTGAATTCTGATGATGACAATTCAAACAGAAGAGGGTATCATTACATGTAGCCCTCTTTAAGATGCATGACAGCGAACATTTGATCGGTATAAGTCGTTTAGAAGGGGTATTGGGAAATGTACATTTCTGATTGTTGGTGTTTATCTTCCATAGTTTATTTTTTGTTTTAAAGAAAACTAACAATCAAAACTTTGGACGTTCCTGGTTTTTCTCTCTTTATCATGTCTCATCTTCTTTCTAGTCCATTTTCAGAAGTACTTATGTCCACATAACTTGTTTTACAGAATACCGTATACTATAATGTTACAACATCGGTGGTATTGTCTTATACCCATTTTCAGTTTATCCAATGAAATTCTAACTTTAAAATCATTGAAAATTTAACCGATTTCTAAAACCGGTTTAAATATCAAGACATATCTCTGAAGCCCAACTAAAAAACTTAAAACGATCTAAAAAACGATAATAATTATCTTGTACAACTCTTTTGATACCAACACAACCCCTTATCAACACTGACTAGGTTGTTATTCTTTCTGGTTGCGGGTAACTGTATTAAGCAAACCTTATTTACCGCATACAAATGTAATAAAGTAATCAGTAAACAATTCTCATCTCTCGAATCTTCAAAATTCTGATAGTTTAGAAGTCACTTGTTTTAACGATACAAATATTGTAAACATATCAAAAACCAGATGTTACAAAAATGCTTTCAGTTTGAACTGACGTACTTAAAATTAGGTAAACATTGCCAATGTTTATGTAAAAGTAAAGCTTTAAATACCATAAAAAACATAATAATTGCATTTTGAACAACTTAAGCCCATCACTGCCTCCCTAAACCATTATTGGTTACAATTTATTTACAGATTACAGAACGACTTAAGGACTCTTTAACACTTTCCGTATTCTTATTAATGTTTTCTTTTTTCAATCAGTGCTATAAATAATCCAAGAATGTGTCTTAAATTACATTAGTTGGTTTCTTGGGAATTTGACAACTGGTCATTAAGTAGGGAACTGCATACATTATCAATCAATCACAAAGAGAGTAACAATGGCCGTTCATGATCATGATAATGTCAGGCCCTAATGGGGCAATGACCATGCGAGCAAGATATGTAAAAACGTTTTCATATTGATTAATTGTTCACTTTGGTTAGATTATGAAAGAAATCGATGTACAATTCCGTATGTATTTAATGCATAAACAAATACAATTGCAATGCACATACAGATCAAATTATTAAAACTAGATGACTTATTCATTACAGAACAGCTTTGAATAAAAACACACCAACTTCAATGAGAAAACCGTCCAAAAAGCATTGACAAATAGATTCCAAATTACAGTTAATATTAATTGTTAAACTCTGTCAAAGATGCTAAACAAAAACAAAACACAATCGTACACAAGACTATGGTTCTGTCTAAGAAGAAATATTATGCAAATGTAAACTTAAATTCATGAATCTCTTTCAATGCAACCATCGTTCTCTTCTAATTTCCTTGTATGTTGTCGTCGTAGTTCCTAAAGGTGCTCAAATAGATGCATAACCCATTTTTAGATACTCGACCTGCGTTAAACTGACAATAAGGGCTATTGAAAGGCAGGTGCGTGGTACTTAGACGGGATTTTTGTCAGCATTAACGAGATAGTCCAAAACTGAGTGCAAGACAATACCACCGATGCTGTAACATTATAGGTTATTCGGTAATAAATGACTTATGTGAACTTAATGTTTCTGAAAATGGAATAGAATGCTGACTGACGATGTATTTAAACGTTATTTAAAAGTAAAAAGCGGAAACGTTGATAGTTTCAATGTTTAATTTCCTCACACAAAGTTCGAGCAAATTATCAGTAACTATTGAAACAAATGCTGCTGGTGTTAATGGTATGTGTTAAGGTACCATATAGATACATTATAATCATTTAAAGCGAGAAACCATTTCTTCACATCACTGCTTAATGGCTTACTTATGATTCATGTCTTCCATCTTAACATGCTAAAACAGTGTTAATGAGAATAACCAAGTGTAACATCATTCGGATCCACGTATCCTTGAAAAGTGTGTCAATATTTTTATCCTCACTCTGACTCCAATTTTACCATAATTTGTTCCAGAAAAAGCGTCTGAGGAGGATGATGGTACCTTAATGATCATAGGAGCTGAGAAGTAGACATATAGCAACAAGTCGTAAAGTACATTGCGTATCTAGGTTACAACGACTATTTCATATGCGATGCAATTGCGAAGAAATGTTTTTTATACGAATACGATACCATTTTTTCATCATCAACTATCCGTTCCAGTATAAATATTCAAAACACGAATAATTGTTGCATCGAATATTCTGTGTGCAAAAGAGATCTAATTTACCCTTTATTCGGATGTAATCACTTATAGATTCAGGTGAGATGATGTCGAGGAATTTAAAAACAAAACAAAACAAAAATTATTTAAATCAAATTATTCCGGAAAATGATAACTAATTCATATAGTTACACTCTTAAAACTACGATGTAAAGGAGGGACATTGTTGTCAAATGAGGTTAAAGTCTACACATATTGGTGTCAACTTTACACCGTGCAGAGAAGCTTTTAAACCATTCTGTGCGAATTTTTTACCGAACACAACCCCTTGTCAATATTGACTAGGTTGTTATTCTTTCTAATCTCGGGTTAACTTAATTGCATCAAGCTTATTCATCTCAAACTAATATAATAAAGTTATTACAATGCAAGTTTCTACTCTTCAAATTTTTACTTGTATCTCAATGGATTAGTTTAAGAGTTATTTGAATTTAAAGACACTTTTTCATAGCAAAGAAAGTTACTTAATGTCAAATCAGGCTATCAGGCAACAACATTTACGTAATATCCAAGCCACCGTCATTGACTGTTTTAGGTTGTTAAAAACCTGTTTGAAAATACTATAAGAATAGAGAAAAGGGAAAATGCCAATTAATAAGTACATTTTACTATTTACATCATATACAATGAGGGTTTGATACTTGATACTATTCTAGATTATAAAAACAGCTTCAACTTCCAGTCACATTCTACCCCGACCTTGTTTTCTTGTAAATTGATGCTATTCAGGAAACTTGAAAATGATACGGGATAGTAATTAGCTCTAGTTGCATGGTGTATACAAGACTAACAATTTTGTTGAAATTAACATCAAAATAAAGCAGTGTACAGAGCTGAATTAAGATATTTAGCAAATATATGCGTTATAATAATGTGACCAAATTTTACTTAACAAACTCTTTTATCGAGAAATTAAATAATCAACGACGATATTACTTTTTATAAAGGCAGCTTACTTATAGTGACACCATACTGTTTATAAGAAAATATAAGTCGGGAAAATATAGTTTATTTTTTGAATTTTTACAAAACAAAAATGTAGTTTACTGTCGATGTAACCACATGTTATAAAGCGTCTTTATTTTCAAATAAGGTAAATTCAATACAAATGAAATAAAAGATGAAACTGGCAAGTAATGTGTACGAACAGAACGGTTTTATTTAACTCAATCTGGTACATTGTAAGAATTGGTTCTAATTTGTTTAGAGCTAGTAACATTTCCCCAGCCTAAAGTCATGCTAACTCAGCTTGCGTACAAATGTGTGGTTTACGTGGTTAATAGAAACGTTACTTCGATAAAAGTTATAACACAATAAACGTTAACTCCCTAGATTTTACATGTACTAATAGTATGTTATTTGTGTACCACTTGTGCTATCCTGACCAAATCCTTCATATCTTAGCTCTGAGGAGCTTGATTTTAATTATAAAATACATGATCAAGAAATACCAGGTTTAGAGCGAAAAATACTAGGTTAATTTACATTGAATGACATTTTAATAAATTTAAAATGATAACAGTTGGTCCTTTAATAAATATTTAAAATGAAGTCAAACAATTGTATAGAGTAGCTGTTCTATGCAGAGTTCTATCCTCCCCCGAGTTCTACCCTCCAGGAGTAAAAAATGTGAATTTGATACAAAATACCAGGGTAGATTCCAGTACAGTATTTAGAAGAGCCAGATAGTAATCAGTGCTGTGTAATGGTATAGAAATGGTCTTGTGTTGTGTTGATATTACAAAAGCATTTTCAGCTCTGAACCAGAGCTATCATATCTAAGTATCTGTACATAATTGCATTTCGAGGGCAGTCTTCATATTCATAGATATAAATTTTCATATATATTTTCAGAGATTTAATTTGCATAATTTCCCTTGAATTTGGTATTGTTATTCGGTATTTTATGTCTCACATTTTTGTATAAATATGATAGTGTAAGCATCCAGCGCGGGGATGTCCATTATGAGCGCCCGTTTATCTTCACCGTCCCAAGTAACTAATTAAATAGTTGTTATACTATTTGCTAATATGAGCGCACACTCATTTCTAACTATATCTTTTATTGTTTCAAATTCGAAAATAATAATTATTGTGGGTGAATAAAACAATCAACATTATTTTATAGACTGCAGCCCAATGAGCGCGCGCGAAATATTGCAAGGGGGAAATGAGGACATAACCCAACAAAACGACTCTAATAATAGCTAATAATTCATATCTTCTTATTAAGGTGTTTGGTCCATGATAGATCTGCCCGAAGATTATTAGTAAAAAAACCGGCAAGAATGATATTTTATCGATGTAGAACCGATTTTTAAAATAAACATTGGAAAAATTAGTACAGGGGTTTATGGGAAATGTGGCAAAAGTGACATTATTTAGTGTTGATTCAAAAAATCTGCCCGAGCATTTTTGTTAATTTTTTCACAAAAGTTGCGCACAAGTATGTTCTTTCAAATAAAACAATACAAATTTGGGGTCACCGACTTAATTTCCAGAAAAATATTAAAATATGGCAATTATTACTTTCAAAACACTACTCAGAGTAAATGCGCATGCGTATTGCGGCACTTACCAACTCGGACATTAGCGCGTACTGGTACGCATGGACGGCGCGTCGACCAGACACCTTAATGTCTTTTACTTCAATGCTTTAAATTCTTCAAATAAGTCAAGTGTGTGTCTTTAATGACATTAGTTGGTTTCTTTGCCATGGACAATTGGATCTTAAATATGTTCAAGAATAGAGCACCGCATTAATTACTTTATTAATAACCGCAAAGAGAGTAACAATGGCCGTGCATGAACATGATTGATGTTAACCCCTGATGTTGGGCAATGACCGTTCGGACGAGACGTGTAAAAAAGGATTTTGTAGTTGTGAATAGGATTAAATGACTTATTAGTGAATATTTAACTACAACACATTTACAAAACGGTTTAGTACGGCACGTGATCTACAAATGCATTATTTTGCAACTATCGAATTTTGGCAGTTTT
Organism: Ophiothrix spiculata; assembly: GCA_000969725.1. Classification (NCBI taxonomy): domain Eukaryota; kingdom Metazoa; phylum Echinodermata; class Ophiuroidea; order Amphilepidida; family Ophiotrichidae; genus Ophiothrix; species Ophiothrix spiculata. The sequence goes on along the minus strand of JXSR01S002914.1, from coordinate 147,671 downwards.
CGACCAAGGGGTCACATACAGTAGGACAGCCAAAACGCGAGATCAAAGGATGCTGACAAAGTTATTAAACACGGGAACTTTGCACCGCTGAACTGCGCACTCTTGGGGTCAAAGATGATGTTGTTTCCCGCGATATTTTGAAATATTTTCTTTAATCAATAAAAACAATTCTGTTTATCTCCCTGGATTTCTAAAGTTATCACATTAAAGTTCAGAAAATACTCTTTCAAACCCATATTTTCTTTACAAATATTATTTAGTTTTAATTGTACAATCTTCATCCAAAGAAAACTTTCTGAGGGAACGTGCTGAGGGAACAATCGGTGAAAAGATTGAAAATTTCACTCCACAAAAGATTGAAATGTCACCCTTGACAGACAGCAAATTCACTCTTTAAAGTTTGAAATTTTACTTGTATGACTGAAAAAGAGCGATTTTCAAACTTGGTAGATTGAATTGTCAATCTTTTCGATTGACCCGAAGAGTCACTTCAAGCGCGATTGACTTTTTCAATCTTCAGAATTTAGAGAGTAGGCTGATGGGGTAAAAATAGCGACATGATATTGAGAAATCAAATAAATATCAACAAATTCCTTTCTTGTCAAATATCCAACGTGATCTTGGAAAAACTAATAAGAGTAAGTTGTAGATAAGTAATTGATCTTTATATTTCCAGAAATTCAGAGATGGGCACCTCATAAGTTTGAAAATATAGATGATACGCAGTTCGACTGGGACGGTTTTGAAGGTAATTTTGTGGAGTTTTCTTGTCGTAAATTTGGGACAAAAGTGATATAATCAAGTATTAAAACATCTTCAATCTCAATGATTTTAAATGACAATAATAAAGTCTTTGCAACAAAATCCCGTACATAGCGTTTGTTTTCAAGAATGCAAATTCGAAAACGATATTTTTGAAAAATATTTACCATTTGTGATTACTTTTGCTTGCCAAAACTGCTGCGTAAGACTACGCGGGACGACAAGTCTACATATATCGAATGTGTATGTGCAAATATTCATTTTTACTTTTAAAACAAGTTTTAATATTATTGTTCATATTTTTTTCCAATGATACGAACAAAAATAACGGTGTTATTTGAAGTTAACCGTGTCACAGAACTGTATAATGAATTATTCGCATTCAATACGCTAAAATTGTGTTTACTACATGGCTGTCATGAGTTAATACATATATTTTTATGATCTGATACAAACTAAAACACACACAGTATTTTCGAATGGCTTCAATAAACGCCATCATCTTTTCTTGATTTGCAGAAAAGCACTTCTTTGAAAAGATATATGCCATTTTCATCAATATACGAATATATAATCGTATATAACAATAAACAAGCCTGTAGCCAGGGGTGCAGTGGGGGCGTCACACCTCCTCAATTTGACAATGTACTAAAAAGGTCCACAAAAATTCCCTAAATGTCCACCAAAAGAACACCTGAAGCACCAAAACATGTAAATGTAGGTATATAGATTCTTAATAAAATACTACACAAAATACTTGAAAAACTACTGAAAACTTTTTTTTTTCTTTAAATCCTGGCTACGGACAATAAATTTAAAATTTTGAAACAGTTGCACTGGCAACAGAGCTAACCTGAGGTGGACAACTTCAGTAGAGAAATTATTGAAATTGTGTAACCGAATAAGAGGACACAAGTTGGACTCACTTAATCTTAAACCCGTCCTGTATCACAAAATTGCATGAGAAAAAGCAATAAAGTAGATAAAACATTGCTAAAAATGCTTCTGGTAAGTATATCCTGTAGGGCGAATTAATCGAAAGTAATAACATTTCGAATTCGAGTAGTACAACAATAATATATCGTCTTGACATACTTCTGATATATGTGCACGTTTAAAGTGCCTTCTTTGAATCAGCTGTCTAAACCGTTTGACCGACTTATGATAAACCGGAAATGCTTAGCCCCGATTCTTATACTTTGAGAAGACCGTGGTGGTGTCTATCCTGTAAAAAATACAGAATACTTTATGGCAAGAATTGTCATTTGACTTCAACTTGGCAAAATTATTGTCTCGCCGTGTCGATATATTATTACATGTCGAAGATAAACCGGAAATGATTAGCCCCGATACTTATACTTTGAGAAGACCGTCCGTGGTGGTGTCTATCCTGTAAAAAATGCAGAAAAAGCTAAATTGTCATTTAACTTCAACTTGGCAAGATAAATTGTCTCGTCATGTCGACATATTACTAGTCAAGTCGAAGATAGTTTATCTAATCAAGCTAGGGATAAATATTAACAAATAATTACTGTTTACGAAATACCTGTTTAGTACGATTCTTTTTATTTACTTTTAGACATTCTTTACAATATCATCTAGTGACATTATTGCACCAACTTTTGTGATGAATTACTGTAATAAGAGTCATATTTTAAACAGTGGAAAAGTGAAATTAAAATATCCTCCTATCGAAAGTTTGTACAATCAGTGTATTATATAATATGTGTTCAGACCAAACTGTAATCTGAAAATAATAAGATTTGAATTTCAATTATTGTAACCACCATCAATGGAAGCATGTAGCAAATGTTAAAATGTTGATGAACCAACTTGTAAAAGAAACAAATGGCTGAAAGAACATATTAGAAAAAACAAAGATGCATCCAAATCTTCGGGCACTTATCTCCTGCTTTCGTCGTAAGCTTCCTTAAAAGCGTTTTAAATTAAACAAACATTGTTGTATTTATTCCTTTGCTCAGGTCCAGCTACTAACCCAAAAGAGAAAAATAAATACATTTACATGTAATACGAACTGAATAAAGTAATGTAGCTAAGTGGAGTGCCTGTGCAAACATAAACCTTTTACATGCTCACTATGATTTTGGAAATTGACAAATGAAAAGTTTCTAGGTTTTAACTTTCAAAATAGTAAAAATATCGAAGAATTAAAAGCATTTCATAAATAATTACGCATATTAATACATGTTGTGGTAAAGATAGAAAAGGGAATGAATGTATCTAAAGTGTACATGTTTAAGTGCTGTCCGGTTGAGTAAGTAAAAGCAGTAAATTTCACTTGAATTTATAAAATATAGTTATTTCCAAATTTAGTTTTGTTCAAAGTTAAACAATTATGAATATAAATCGTTTATACGCCTATTCTATTGTGACGATTTTACTAAGATAATTTTATTCATATTACAATCTATAAACCTCTATAAATATCTATAACCGTAAGTGACATAAAACCCATTAAGCTTTATACTTTAGCAAGCAAATAAAGTGACCATAGCTTTATTAATTGAGAGATAAAATGCAATGAAGTGATTAACAAGCAATGCGTCTACTGCTTATATTTGAAAGTAAAATGTCATTAACGGTTTTACTGTTTGAGCTTTTACAAAATAGTAAACGTTTGCAGGCTAGTAACACTTTGGGTAAGAGTAATTTTTTTATGATACTGGAGAAATATTACTTATCATTTTTATATTATATCTATCTTCTAATTACTATTTTTTGAATTTTAAATGAAACCCTACCATAACATACCAAGCAAATAAAATGAGTTGTTTACGAGATTTTTGTTCATAGCTGTATGTTATAAAACCAAATCTGTATTATCAATGCAAAAACATAATCTAGTTTTTAGTCTCGTCTTTATAAAGTTGCACGTTGTTATCTTAACCATTATTTGTAGAAATTGGTCAAAGTAAATTTATATGACCCTATTTTTCTGTATATATGTAAGACTAAATTATTTATGATACTGGAGAATTATTACTTATTATCATTATATTTTATATATTTCCTAATTGCCATTTTTGAAATTTTAAATGAAATCCAGCCAAAAAGCAAAATGTGTTGTTTACACGACTTTTTGCAGAGCTGGATGTTATGAAATTACAGTTTTCGTTTATTATCAATGCAAACACATAATCTAGTTCATATTCTTCGTCTTTGTAAAGTTGCACACTGTTATTTTAACCATTATTTCTAGAGACTGGTCAAATTAAATTTATATGACCCTATTTTATTTACCTGTATGTAAGACGATACGCATAGAATTATTATTTTTATTTTTATTAGAATCTTTGCGTGTAAAATGTAGACTAATCTCCCATTTGATACTCAATGACATAAACTTTAGCATTTATAAGCGCTAGGTACTAACATTTTCATTTAGAATATATCTCTGGGTTGACTTGCGTCAAATAGCTCCATCGAATATTAGAGATTTGTTTCATACTACTTTAAATCTTATAGTTATTATGGTTATCCAAAGGCCTGATAGAAAACCAAGCAAACACAAATTGTCAATCGGCTTTGATAAACGACATATTTTCTTGATTTCCATTTACTCCAATTACTAAACTATTCAAGTATTGCTTAGATGTCCTATGTCCAAGTTTGTACAAATGTAGCATATTATTGATGAAGGGGGGGGGGGGGGGGGGGGGGGGGGGGGAGTTGTTGTAGCAGGGTATTTAAGTTATCTGTTTGAGGTCAATTTGATGATAAAGGTCGTACTTACTATTTATTTGAGTGCAACGTTTCAAACTTTATACCTGGAGGATTGACAAGTTTCATAACTATGTTTAAAAGACGCTTTAAAAAAATATCGGCATTAAGCTGAAACTTATCGGACATGTTAAAGTTACCTTTTGCTTTCTATTTTATAAGCAAATATTGGTTAAACAAAAATATCAAGAATTTTCTGTAAGCAATTATTGGTTAAACTCGGATATCAAGATTTTTTTAGTTACATGTTGAAGTTTGACATAGCTTCTCACCAACAATCGTAATTTATTATATAGCTTCTATCATTCTGACATCATAACTACGTAATGCGTATGTTGGTGAAATCGAATATTAAGATTTTTTAAGTAAAATTTTGAAGTTTGACAAAGCCTCACAAACAATCTTAATTTATATAAATGCTATCATTCTAACGTCATAATTACAAAATGCATGGATCGATTCTACTTATTTTGGTATGTATGATATGAGAAACTCACCCCAACTGCGGTCGGACATGTCAAAAATACAAGGATTAAAGGAAACACTAACTGCGTCATCTACACAATGATTGTACAGTTAATTTTTAGCGTATCAAGTTAAGTTTCACAGTGTAAAGATATACGTTTGCAGGACATCACTTTATGTGACAATGACACCTTTCTGTCGAAGGAGACCGGTAAAATGACGTCTAGAGAGCATTGTTGTTGTTGTTGTTGTTGTTGTTGTTGTTGTTCGAACTTAACTCAAACATTATAGCAAGTTGGAATAACACCATTTTAGGTGATTGGAATATATGTTTAGGATTTTGTGCCATGTCTTTATTTTTTGGCCATTGTTTGCTTTCTAATGAAACGTCATTCAAAAATCGAGATATGTATGTTGATTCACAAGCATATATGATAAGAGAAAGCATAAAAGTGTTTCAAAATAGGAGCCCTTTCATTATATTTGCATCATATTCATCAATATGATAACATAACGTGCAAAGTATGGTGCTTGGAAACAATTGAAAACGGCAAAGCAACAGACATTCACAAACACGGTTGCAGCAAAGGTTAAAATGTTGTTGAACCAACTTGTAAAGGAAACAAATGGCTGAAAAAACACAACATGAAAAACATATGCATCCAAATCTTCGGACACTTATCCCCTGCTTTCATCGTAAGCTTCCTTAAAAGCGTTTTAAATTAAACAAACATTGTTGCATTTATTCCTAGGCTCAGGTCCAGCTTATAACCCAAAAGAGAAAATAAATACATTAACATGTAATACGAACTGAATAAAGTAGTGTGACTAAGTGGACTGCCTGTTCATACATAAACCTTTTACATGCTCACTGTGATATGAAAAGCTTATACATCTACACTTAAGATATTTGCAAGTTTCTTGGTTTTAACTGTTTCTGACCCCAAATTATCAAAATATCCTGAATTATTGACTTGTTTGTTTTATAGTTGTTAAGGTAGAACAGCGGCTCTACAAAACACACAAAGGAAAATCAAGGTGTTTCACATTTCACAATTGGAAATTCAATTTTTACCGTTTGCGTGTTGACCACCTCTATATAATATGTGTTCAGACCGAACTGTAATCCGAAAATAATTCAATTTGAATTTCAGTTATTGTAAGCAGCTTTAACTACATCATTGATTGCAGCAAAAGTTAAACATTTTTATGAACAAACTTTTGAAAGAAACAAATGGCTTAAAGAACATAACAGTTAAAAAAAAATGCATCCTTAAAAGCGTTTTAAATTTAACAAACACTGTTGTATTTATTCCTATGCTCAGGTCCAGCTACTAGCCCAAAAGAGAAAATAAACACATTTACATGTCATACGAACTGAATAAAGTAGTGTAGCTAAGTGGAGTGTCTGTGCAAACATAAACCTTTTACATGCTCACTATGATTTTGTAAATTGGCATATGAAAAGCTCACACATCTACAAAAAAGATACTTGCAGTTTTCTTGGTTTACTTTCAAATTAGTAAAAATATCGAAGAATTAAAAGCATTTCATTAATAATTACTCATATTAATATATTGTTTGGTAAAGATAGAAAAGGGGATGAATGTATCTAAGTGTACATGTTTAAGTCCTGTCCGGTAAATTTCACTTTAATTCTTAAAATATTTTTATTTCCAAATTAAGTTTTCTTCAAGATTAAACAATTATGAATATAAATCGTTTATACGCCTATACTATCATGACGATTTTACTAGGATATTTTTATTCATATTACAATTTATAAACTTCTATAAATATCTATAACCGTGACCGTAAAAGTGACATAAAACCCATTAAGCTATATACTTTAGAAAGCACATAAAGTGACCATAGCTTTATAAACTGAGAGATAAAATGCAATGAAGTGATTAACAAGCAATGCGTCTACTGCTTATATTTGAAAGTAAAATGTCATTAACGGTTTTACTGTTTGAGCGTTTACAAATAGTAAACGTTTGCAGGCTATAGTAACACGTTGGGTAAGAGTAAATGATTTATGATACTGGAGAAATATTACCTATCATCTTTATATTATTTCCAACTTTTAATTACCGTGTGTTTTTTTTAAATTTAAAATGAAACTCTACCATAACATACCAAGCAAGTAAAATGAGTTGTTTAGGCGTTTTTTGTTCAGAACTGTATGTTATGAAATTACATATTTGGTTTATTATCAATGCATACACATAATCTAGTTCATATTCTCATCTTTGTAAAGTTGCACGTTGTTATCTTAACCATTATTTGTAGAGACTGGTCAAAGTAAATTTATATGACCTTATTTTTTCTGTATATATATAAGACTTAACGCATAAAATCGTCTTAGTTCATCATTATAAATATGTACTGAGTGCTGCATAATATAGGACTCTTTGCGTGTAAAATGTAGACTTATCTTCCACTTGATACACAGTGACATTAATTTTAGCATTTAGAAGCGCTAGATACAATTTGTAATTTTTAGACATTTTCTTTCAGGATTTTTCTCTTGGTAGCCTTGCGTCCAAAATACATGTAGCTCCATCAAATATCAGGGATTTGTTTCATACTATACTTTTAAAAATAATGAAAAACTTGCATTTTTTCAAAAACTGCTGTAAACGCTAGTAACATTTCCTTGTTATTGCCATTCATGAAATTAAGACAACTGATTTTATGTTTACCTCGAGTTCTGGGCAAGGGGACAGTTCAAATTGTGAGTTTGTGAATAGTTAGTTTCTCAGGTTTTGAAAAATTATTATTATTAAATCGTAATTCCTTTTCATTGCGTCCACCAGTCCATGTAAGACTATTGTGAACGCAAGACCGACAGCCAATAGACCAATCAAGGCCAAACATTTACAACAATTATGTTTTGCATACTTCGCATTTCCAGGGTCACTAAATCTTGCTGGTCGATAAATCCCGAATGGAAAGAATGATCATATTAATGGATTTACAGGCAATCACTCAATTCTGACGCTATATATGTCTGGAATACATACCGTTGATTTCTTGATCCGTGGTAGCTGTGTGGAAAAATCCAAGAAAACTGTATACGATAAAATGGAAGGAGATTCTGTACTCAAACTACATGTCAGTTTCAACTAGAACACGTCGGAATATCAAATTGGTTCATTTGCAGTCCTTATTCTATTAACGATTCAGAAAAAACCCGAGATGTTCTGAAAAACCGTACATCTTCAAAACAACTAAAATGCAAGTCGCTTTCATTGAGACAACCAACAATTTGAAAAATCAACCATTTCAAGAAACGCTCATATCTCCGCCAATTATAGCTCACATCTCTCCAAATTTAGATATATTACAAATGATGTATCAAGTCACTTAGCTATTTAGATCGTCCCTTTAGAAAAACAATCAAAATACGTATATAAAATGTAGTCTGGACTCGACAATCATCGTGCTTAATGGGTACTTCATATGTAATGAGGTGTTGATATTCCAAAAAAAGGACATACTTATTCATGTGTTATTTTATCACGGTAGTTACCACTGTTATGAAAAGACCAAGCCAATTATGGTACCGTATTTATGATCGATCTAATTTCACTGGATCATATGATCATTGTCCCATGAATCATTGTCCCACAATTGTCATTGTCATTGTCCCATGATCATTGTCCCACAATTTACAGGAAAGACCGTAAAGATGGTTATGGAGGAGTTCTTCTGGGAATTAAATCTAACCTGAATAGCTACCAACTGGATATTGGGACTGATGTTGACTTCATTAGTGCAAAGATCTTGAGCGGCAAGAATAATATCATTGTTGGAGCCTTATATCGCCCAACCAACAACGACCAGCAATACATGAATGTCGTGAATCAAACTATTGAAGATGTTTGTGTCAAAAACCCTGGCTCACCAATTTGGATTGCAGGCGACATCAACCTGCCTGATATTAAGTGGTCTACCGATGAGGTGATTGGAAGCCAATATCCCAAAGCCCTGAATGAGTCATGTCTTCAGATGCTGGCTAG
>JXSR01S002914.1:108589-119912 GCA_000969725.1 Ophiothrix spiculata | reverse complement strand
CATGTGCAATCTTTGATTCGCATAATAGCATGATATAACCGCATTAGTCTAAACTTATTACTCAACATATACATCACTGATTCAACAGCGTTCCATAAACTAATACACTTGTAATACTAGTAAGTTTTACTAATGATTGTCTCTTGCATATACCTCTGATGTCAATACTTTCAATTTATAATAATATTTTCATTGCAAATCTATAAGAAAAAAACAAATAAAATCATACACTAAAATTGAAATATCCTCAATGAACATATAGAAATTTAAATAAAAGCGGTTATCCGAAACTGAAAACTCTGGTATTGAAATATATTCACAATTTCACTTTCACGATGCGTGCTATCTAAACAAAAGATTCAAACGCTTGTATAACAATAAAATACAAATGTATTATAGTGAAAACAAATAAAATGTGTTATCGTGCTCTGAATTAATCCAAGAAGTATTGAAAGCAATATTGCTAAAGAACTATCTGGTTTGCTATTATAAATTCTTTTTTTTAAATCATTTTATTATAGTAGACACAATCTCCTCAGAAGTGAAGCAAAATTTGATTTTTAGATAATTATAAATCCTTTAAGCACTATCTTATTTCATATCTGTGAAACCTACTATATTATGACAACAAGGGCATATATACAATTCCCTGATTTTGTTTCGCTTTTATAACCTGGGTGGAAACAGAAATCGACCGTACATTATAAGCATGATATCCGTCGGCGTTTCCATTGACTTGATTTCGTATTATTATTATGCCCACTCTACGTGACGCATTCCGTACTAACGATGAATAGAATATGGTGACCATTCTAAAAGTCAAAATTACACAACCGAACACTGTATTATTCGACCATTATGAGAGCAAACAAACCATGGTTTATTTTATTGTGCCAATGCAAACATCATAAAATGCATTGTATGCAATACATTATTTCTCAAATACTATGATAAAATTATGGTAATAATCTCTCATTTTGTTGCAAACCAAAAATAAAAGTTGAAATCACGCTATTTGATTTATTATATGAAAATAATCAATTTTGCGGGTTTCCTCTCAAATGTAATAATCTAATGCATCGATAATTGAAATCAAGCGTATCATATGAAATACGCATTTTGTGAGAGCTAATAAAGCAAAGCAGAAACGAAAAAAGCTTCATTGCTTTTAACAAGGACGAACAGTGCCATAGCAGTGGGCGATGTTCACAATAGGGTTTTTAATTAAAATCTTTTGTTATATTCAACATATAACAAGATCTTACCTGCAAGGGATCTTGTATTTTCAATGAATGGAATTTTTTTACAGTAAACATAGAATATTTAACATGCTTTACGAAACTCAATTGCTTGGCAAGTATTACCCTAAATCCATAATGTTATTTTGAATGATAGCAATAAAAAGGGGCAGCATGTAATTGATACCAAACATGCCAAATTAGAGAATAATATGTATACAGATAACGACTAGTTGCACACAGTAATAATATTACCTAAGATTATGTTAACCAGTAGGTTGTGATTATTTTCAACAAAGATTGATGTTTTTTCAATGTAATCTACTTCGATTTACTATATTTTTTTTGTATATATAAACTATATTTTTTATATTCAAGACTGAAATTCATTTGAATCTGACCTCTTTGTATCCGATGAGATATACATACATCAAGCCTATCCATTAGTAATTTTATGAGTAAGCATATTATAAACACATCATTATAGGAAATTTATAATGGCATTTTACATCAACCTCAAAAGCATATTGCACTCTCTCGGTGTCAGTCACTTGGGTATACAAAGTCATTAGTTAAATTGGAATAAAATATAAGTCTAGTGACAAGCTACACCTCCATCTTTTACAAGGCATTGAAATAGTTTATGCTTCAACGAGCATATGTCTTATCTATATAACATGAAAACGTTGTTTTATGTCAAAATCACGATAGGTATCATGGTGGGATATGTAATTTGCAATACGTCCACTTTCATTAAAATATCAAAATATGATCCACCATTAGAGCTGAATTTTATTGTTTTGTAGTATTACTAATTCAATTCAGGCCAATTATCATCTAGCTGAATATCATTGAATCAGATATTCTATTTTCATGCAATCAATCTCGGATTTTCAAATCCGGGACTTCTTGCATCCGGATCCACTGTTCAGCAATTCTTTTGTATCCTACTATAGGTTTTTGAAGGGCTGGAAGAAAATCTCAAGCAAGTCAAATACACTGTTTGTATAAAAAAAGAATCATCGGTGTTTTTTGTTCCTTATACATGATCTATTTTATATATTTTAGTATTCAATATAAAAACCTTTATGCCCGAGAAATATTTTTTTTAAATATACATACATCTGAATCATAGCCGAATTAAATGCTATGATGACTGCGATTCATTTGTTGCTGTCATTTTACTTTATCAATACTTTCAATTTATAATAATATTTTCATTGCAAATCTATAAGAAAATAAACAAATACAATCATACACTAAAATTGAAATATCCTCAATGAACATATAGAAATTTAAATAAAAGCGGTTATCCGAAACTGAAAACTCTGGTATTGAAATATATTCACAATTTCACTTTCACGATATTTGCCTTTCACTCAATCATTCTATAAATAGTATATTTATACCGACTTTAATATTGCTTACAGAGGTAGTAGAATAGAGAATCTGTCTTTACTTCTACTTTTTATTAGTCTTCTTGTTCACGAATATTTCCACAGTACAAAGCTAATATCCTGAACTTTTAAGGACATAACATGAAAAAAGTACGTCCTTAAACTGTCTCCAAGCATCTCGTTTTTATTAAACTAAATTAATATGTTCGGTAAAATGTAAATTAAAGTAAAAACATAAAGAAATCAATGATAAATATCGCATCAGGCAAAGTTTTCAATATCATAAGTAAAATTGATCAGTGGCTATCATCTTAATGCGTCTAATGAAGAAGATGATTGACCTTGCTATAATAACCTTGGGTTACAAGGATGTCAATGAACTAGTAGCCATATCGGCCACTTCAGTTTTACTCAAATTGTTTAAAAGACAGTGCTTCGGATGATAATAACTGGATATCCAAACAGTTTAAGAACTAAAGCATTTAGATATTTGACAGGTTGCGAAAATAAGGTTAAGGTTACCGTATGCGATAATCCAACTGTAAAATGCATAACGGTTATCGCTACGGTATTCGCTGACGCTATTTAGGAAGCTAGCGCCAGGAACTGATTTATAGATATCCATGAGTAATCTTTATATCCCTATACTTTATAATGGGATAACACCCACTTAATCAATTGTGTGTGGAAGTTTATAATTTCTAGTCCCTAGTGCTGCGCACGCATGTGTCAATGAAATCATGAAGCCATGAAATTAATTTGTACCCCGTTGTGATCACTGAGCGTGAATAACTGTAGTCCTTTTGTTCTGATCATTATCATTCGATTAAGTTTTGCCAGAAATAAGAACACAGTATAAGCACAATTAAAGTTTAACGTATATCCCCGTTAATTTAGCGTGAAAATCCAAGTCAAGCGGTAATATCTACCGCTACATTTAACGTTTGCGTTCTCTATGAGATAAATCGCAACAGGTACTTGCACGTTAAGTCGTGTACCATACAAAGCAGTCAGAAGGCGAAATTGGCTTGAACAATAGCAAACTAAAGCTCTTAATTTCTGGATGTTGATTGGGAAACGGTTGGTTTAATGTCTGGACTATGTTAGACCATGTGTAAGTCAAGGTGACACACTTTGATTGTATAAAAATACACGAAGTGCAAATATAAGTTGATTTTTACGTACAGCTCTAATTGAAATGTAGTTCAATAAGGGTTCCGTTGACGCTATTTTCACAGCTGCTCATTTGCATTTGAAAAGAAATAAGGTTAGCGTCGAAAATAGCGATCGCGGATTTACAACGCAACCTCTCAATTGAAAGGTATGCTCACTTCGGTATTAGTTGCTCAAATTGTTTAATACGGTCAAACATTGCCAAATTCTTCATATAAATTCTCGAAGAACTATATAGTAGCCGTTTCATGTACATAGGTTCTTTTTAAATTATTTTAGATTCCATATACTTAAACCAGAAGTATAAGTTAACAATGATAAAATGTCACTTTAATTGTCAAGTGTTGGTTCCTAAATACACCAAATGACAATATAAACGTATGTCATCTATTTACAAACAACAGAAATGTATATGATGAAATCAAAAATCAGACAGGTTGAAAAATACCATATTCGCCATTCTGATATTGTATCTTTGTTCTCTGCTAAAAGAGTTTGAGTATAATGTTAGTCCAACAATGTTAATACTCTACAGAATAGAATTAATGTGGCTACTACAAGTGTATTATATTACATTAGAAACGAACATATCAGTACAGATTGAATTCCAATGGATTAATCGAGACTATATGCATCAAACGTGCATCTAAAATTACACGTATTCAACTCTCTCCCAATTTTCAAAACACGGTAGAATAATAGGACAACTATAACTATACATGAAGATTGTTCTTTGGTCTACAATGGTCAGGAGAACATTGTTTAAAAGAATCTATTTAAATTTCATTTTCTCTTATTATTCCGTCGTTTGAAACAGGAAGGTCTTTAAATTGGAATAAAATATAAGTCTAGTGACAAGCTACACCTCCATCTTTTACAAGGCATTGAAATAGTTTATGCTTCAACGAGCATATGTCTTATCTATATAACATGAAAACGTTGTTTTATGTCAAAATCACGATAGGTATCATGGTGGGATATGTAATTTGCAATACGTCCACTTTCATTAAAATATCAAAATATGATCCACCATTAGAGCTGAATTTTATTGTTTTGTAGTATTACTAATTCAATTCAGGCCAATTATCATCTAGCTGAATATCATTGAATCAGATATTCTATTTTCATGCAATCAATCTCGGATTTTCAAATCCGGGACTTCTTGCATCCGGATCCACTGTTCAGCAATTCTTTTGTATCCTACTATAGGTTTTTGAAGGGCTGGAAGAAAATCTCAAGCAAGTCAAATACACTGTTTGTATAAAAAAAGAATCATCGGTGTTTTTTGTTCCTTATACATGATCTATTTTATATATTTTAGTATTCAATATAAAAACCTTTATGCCCGAGAAATATTTTTTTTAAATATACATACATCTGAATCATAGCCGAATTAAATGCTATGATGACTGCGATTCATTTGTTGCTGTCATTTTACTTTATCAATACTTTCAATTTATAATAATATTTTCATTGCAAATCTATAAGAAAATAAACAAATACAATCATACACTAAAATTGAAATATCCTCAATGAACATATAGAAATTTAAATAAAAGCGGTTATCCGAAACTGAAAACTCTGGTATTGAAATATATTCACAATTTCACTTTCACGATATTTGCCTTTCACTCAATCATTCTATAAATAGTATATTTATACCGACTTTAATATTGCTTACAGAGGTAGTAGAATAGAGAATCTGTCTTTACTTCTACTTTTTATTAGTCTTCTTGTTCACGAATATTTCCACAGTACAAAGCTAATATCCTGAACTTTTAAGGACATAACATGAAAAAAGTACGTCCTTAAACTGTCTCCAAGCATCTCGTTTTTATTAAACTAAATTAATATGTTCGGTAAAATGTAAATTAAAGTAAAAACATAAAGAAATCAATGATAAATATCGCATCAGGCAAAGTTTTCAATATCATAAGTAAAATTGATCAGTGGCTATCATCTTAATGCGTCTAATGAAGAAGATGATTGACCTTGCTATAATAACCTTGGGTTACAAGGATGTCAATGAACTAGTAGCCATATCGGCCACTTCAGTTTTACTCAAATTGTTTAAAAGACAGTGCTTCGGATGATAATAACTGGATATCCAAACAGTTTAAGAACTAAAGCATTTAGATATTTGACAGGTTGCGAAAATAAGGTTAAGGTTACCGTATGCGATAATCCAACTGTAAAATGCATAACGGTTATCGCTACGGTATTCGCTGACGCTATTTAGGAAGCTAGCGCCAGGAACTGATTTATAGATATCCATGAGTAATCTTTATATCCCTATACTTTATAATGGGATAACACCCACTTAATCAATTGTGTGTGGAAGTTTATAATTTCTAGTCCCTAGTGCTGCGCACGCATGTGTCAATGAAATCATGAAGCCATGAAATTAATTTGTACCCCGTTGTGATCACTGAGCGTGAATAACTGTAGTCCTTTTGTTCTGATCATTATCATTCGATTAAGTTTTGCCAGAAATAAGAACACAGTATAAGCACAATTAAAGTTTAACGTATATCCCCGTTAATTTAGCGTGAAAATCCAAGTCAAGCGGTAATATCTACCGCTACATTTAACGTTTGCGTTCTCTATGAGATAAATCGCAACAGGTACTTGCACGTTAAGTCGTGTACCATACAAAGCAGTCAGAAGGCGAAATTGGCTTGAACAATAGCAAACTAAAGCTCTTAATTTCTGGATGTTGATTGGGAAACGGTTGGTTTAATGTCTGGACTATGTTAGACCATGTGTAAGTCAAGGTGACACACTTTGATTGTATAAAAATACACGAAGTGCAAATATAAGTTGATTTTTACGTACAGCTCTAATTGAAATGTAGTTCAATAAGTGTTCCGTTGACGCTATTTTCACAGCTGCTCATTTGCATTTGAAAAGAAATAAGGTTAGCGTCGAAAATAGCGATCGCGGATTTACAACGCAACCTCTCAATTGAAAGGTATGCTCACTTCGGTATTAGTTGCTCAAATTGTTTAATACGGTCAAACATTGCCAAATTCTTCATATAAATTCTCGAAGAACTATATAGTAGCCGTTTCATGTACATAGGTTCTTTTTAAATTATTTTAGATTCCGTATACTTAAACCAGAAGTATAAGTTAACAATGATAAAATGTCACTTTAATTGTCAAGTGTTGGTTCCTAAATACACCAAATGACAATATAAACGTATGTCATCTATTTACAAACAACAGAAATGTATATGATGAAATCAAAAATCAGACAGGTTGAAAAATACCATATTCGCCATTCTGATATTGTATCTTTGTTCTCTGCTAAAAGAGTTTGAGTATAATGTTAGTCCAACAATGTTAATACTCTACAGAATAGAATTAATGTGGCTACTACAAGTGTATTATATTACATTAGAAACGAACATATCAGTACAGATTGAATTCCAATGGATTAATCGAGACTATATGCATCAAACGTGCATCTAAAATTACACGTATTCAACTCTCTCCCAATTTTCAAAACACGGTAGAATAATAGGACAACTATAACTATACATGAAGATTGTTCTTTGGTCTACAATGGTCTAGAGAACATTGTTTAAAAGAATCTATTTAAATTTCATTTTCTCTTATTATTCCGTCGTTTGAAACAGGAAGGTCTGTTGACCCAATGCTAATTAGATTAATGCTATAATGGAGACTGATTGTCACAGATAAAAGGTTTTAAAATCATGTTTACCCGCATGAAAGAAGCCAGTTACCTTGACAAAATCTCTAGGAGAGAGCTATCCGTTTAAATCAATCTGTCATGTCTTGTGAATAAATGGTGGGTTCGCCCTTTGATTTTCTTATGTTTGGCAAGGTATTACACGCCTACAATATTATTATCAGCGTGTCTTGTTGAGATTTTTACAATAAACTTTACATTTTATATTAATATTTTGTTTGTATATTGAAATATGAAAACAATTATATAATTATGCCAACCATTTTTTTAATGTGTTTTAATTCAGGTTGGATAACATTTAAACCAAAACGTGGGCATTTTGAAGTTATAATTATGAAAGTATTTTCCACTATTGTGACAAATCTTATTGTGTTTTTTAACAGTTGAAGAATTTCTAAAACAACAGAAAGCATTTTCTTCTATAGATGTATGAAGTATGCATTTGTCTAATTTGTGACTGTATCTTACCTTTGTCATATTTCATTCACAAAGGTCACTTTAAATTGATAAAACAATAGTGCAATGCATTTTATAATGTTACAGTTGTCAAGAATTTTTAATCTAAAAATGGTTGATTCCTACCTATTTTAACAAAGCTTTGACACTATTTATTCTGCTTTCAAAAGTAACTTCCATTAAATGGATTTTACAAGACATGTTGTATAATACATGTGCAATCTTTGATTCGCATAATAGCATGATATAACCGCATTAGTCTAAACTTATTACTCAACATATACATCACTGATTCAACAGCGTTCCACAAACTAATACACTTGTAATACTAGTAAGTTTTACTAATGATTGTCTCTTGCATATACCTCTGATGTAAAGCCTGCAGGAAAAAAGAAACGTGTTTCACTCGATTTATCTGTAACACAAATTTGTAACAACATTACAAGTAGTCCCTAGCGTACAAAACAGAAACAAGAATAATACTCAAAGATCCTATGGATAAAAAGGTAATTAATTAAATTTAAATCTCATAAGATGAACATCACATCCATCAAGCACGATTTGACCTTGATATTTTCCGATATCAGACATAAGTATGTTGCTATTCTTTTATCATCAATAAAAAGCAAACCCTTCCGGTCAAATTAGACAAAGATTTTGATTTTTATAATTTAATAAACAATACAGGAATATGAGATAACAATTATCATTTTCCCATACAACTTGTTCATATGTTGGGGATTTAATTTTTGAAGACTGCTTTCGTATCAATGACAAATTATTATATCTAGAATGAAATTCTTGTATTTTCTTGGCATTCATGTTTTAATGAAATGTTTATGAAATACTTGTTATTTTATTTTTCAAATAACTAAACGATTTCACATGATCATAAACAGTTTTATCAAATTAAAACATACTGCTTTATTTTTTCCCCCTTTTCTTGTGTTTTTACTAATGCAAAAAGTATCGATCTTGTGGCCACTCCATTGTCATCCATAGATTTACAGTTACATCTTTAACTATGTTCTTAAAATCTGCAAATGAATACATATTTTATCCACCTTTTAATCGTTACCTGTACTTGTTTGCTTCTAATTAGAGCATTTCGCATTACACAACTATCAATATAATAATATCTACATGATCAAGTAATAGTGTGGTAACACATTATTGAGCACTAAAAGAAAGCAAATCCTACTGATCAAGAAGATTCGGAAGACTAGATGCAGAAATCACAAGAGATTGATGCTCTCGACAAAATACTCTGCGACTGGATTGCGTCTAGAAACAATTTAATCTGTCTGAGTGCTTTGCATCAACGCTAGGGTCACAGGTATGTGCCTGTATATCTTATTGGATAAAAAGTTATGCTCACTTGTGTTCCTATTCAGCAAGTAGTATAACATTTAATCGTTTTTGTAAACCGACTTAAGTTTAACAATAAGATGTTGGGATTTATATGCTTCAAGTGGAGATAATAAACTCGGAATAAACTCAAATGATCCCTTATTTAATAATCAAACACATTTTATTTAACATATATTAAGCACAATATTCAAATGAATGTGCACAAATTATGTTGTTCATTAATTGTGATCATCACTCATAACCAAACGTAAACTATTTTGCATTTTGCATTTAGTTAGGAGTATTGCTCCATCACTCAAATTTAAAAAAATAGTCGTCGTTGTCCTATACATGACCCTTGGTGTCCCTCTTGATGATGTTGTTCTAACTACGCCTGTCCTGCGCACAGTGTTACTCTGTGCATGTATCCAACTTATTTATGTTCTTGATTCCATCTGACGAATTCTTTGTCTTCCAAGATTCCGATTTCATTCCATGTAACTTTACATTACGATCTTCTGTTGATTTTCATCTTTTCTTCTCGCTATGCTCCCATTTGTTTATCCATCTTCTCGTACACGGTGACATCCCCACAATATGCTTAATGTTGTTCACTATATCATGTATATTGTGATCATTCACTCATAACCAAACTTAACATTATTTTGCATTTAAAGTTTATTACGTAATACTTATTTTAATAATTGCAAAATACTATTCTTTTAATTGTAATTGTTTGAAAAAGGGGAAAAACCTGTGGTTGTACACTAATTCAGATGTATTAAACATTAGAACTTCAATAATGTCAGACGAAATGTGAAATTTTGCCTACGTGTTCTTGTTCTAGCGCAAGTTTTATAGTTGAATCTTTATTGCGCGGTAAAAGGAAACAAATCCCAGTGATCAACTGTTATCAAGAGAAGATTCGAAAGACTTGATGCAAATCTCTCAAGATATTTATGTTATTGACAAAATCCTCTACGAATGGATTGCACCTAGAAAGAATTTAATCTGTCTGAGGGCTTGTGCAACGCTAAGGTCACAGGTACCTGTATTATTATTATATATTATTGGACACAAAGGTACATACAATTCACTTGTATTTCTATTCAGCATGCGTTATTAAAATAACATTTTTGTCTATCCATTAAAATCATACGTGCTAGGTTTTACAAAAGGAATATACATTTGTTGAATGTGATACTACGGAATAGATGTGAAGAAAGTCGATATGATCCCTTATTCATAACCGAACATACTTTGTTTACATAAAATTAGATTCGCTCAATATTGTCTCAAGGACAACAGGATTCATCTTAACATAACCCTTAGTTTGACTCTCAGATGGCTCAAAACGGCAGATGCGTTTCTTAATTCTAACCTTTACCTGTATATGGTTGTTCAATGAATATGTAGCAAAATGTTGAATTTGATTTATTAATCACACACAATTGAAGAATTACACATGTATTCGTTGTGACATGGTTTTGTAGATGAAACATTAATGCGCACTAAAAGTTAACAAATCCCAGTGATCAACTGTTATCGAAAGAAGATTCGAAAGACTTGTTGGAAAACCCTCAAGAGACTTGTGTTCTTGACAACATACTACTATAACTGGGTTGCACTAAAAGAAAGAATCAAATCTAACTAATGGTCCTGTATGCCTTGGATAAACAGTAATATTTAGTTCACTTGTACTCCTACTTGCAATACAAAATCAATTGTTTTTGTCACACAACTAGCCGAGGGAATTTAGATTTGTCGACTTTGTAACAATAGAATGTACCCTCATTCATCATTGAACATATTTTGGCTTGCAAAGAATTTAGGTGAAATACCGAGTGGAGACCAAATAAAATTTCGCGCTAGATTGCACCTGTATTGAATTGCCATACGGTGGCATTTCATTAGGTGGGTATGCTAAAAAGGTGGTGTTGTTACATTTTTTCGTGGGTTCTCGAACTTAATTTGATGTAAATTCACTATTCCTTA
>JXSR01S002913.1:29427-44055 GCA_000969725.1 Ophiothrix spiculata | reverse complement strand
TGTAAACGAGTGAAAATTTCACTCCTCAAAAGAGTGAAACTCTTATAAACCACTCAGAAAGGAGTGGTTTTGTATGTTAAACAGCAAATTTCCACCTAAAAAAAGTGAAAATCACTCTTAAAAGAGTTAATTTCCACTCGTTTGAGTAGTTAAACAAAGGACAATTCTTTATCTGCAGCTTTAGGCAAGTAGTTTCCTTCTTAATAGGCATAAAATACGAACATAACGTGTTCGGTTTTGGCATTTTTATAGCTCTGCTCAGCTCGCGTCAACAAACTTTCGCGGGAAATTTGTGTCATTTAACCATTTCTACTTCCTTTCTGAGTGGTCTATAAGAGTTTCACTCTTTTGGGGAGTGAAATTTTCGCTCGTTTACATTAAGAGAGTATCTATCTTTCTATCTATTATGATCTATCTATCTTTCTATCTATCTATCTATCTATCTATCTATCTATCTATCTATCTATCTATCTATCAAATTAATCAATCAAATCAGTCAAATCAAATCAATCAATCAAATCAATCGAGATCGATCAAACAATCAATTAATCAATCAAACAATCAATCAAACGAAAGTCCAGTAAAAAATGGTTTATGCCATTTTACTCTCAAAATTTACTTCAGAAAGTGCACATTTTATAATTGGAAATTTGGTATACCCTGCATCATGCTAAATTTGACTCAGTCGACATTTTGGCGATTATGAATGTGTTATTCTTTTCTTGTACATTTGTATATCCATAGAATAGATGGTACAGCAATTGGTACTTCAAATTTCCAGCGGTGCATCGCTGTCCTAAGCAAACTTATGTACCCCAACTAGTAATTTAATATTAAAATAATCCTGTGTTACCACAGGGCATAGTTGTCACAACTGATTAATGATATGAACCATAGGTTAGTTAATAAACAGGGATAATAAAAAGCAATATTAAGATAAAGCTCTCTCAGTTTCTCATCACTCTGCCTCAAATGATAACGCTTTAGAATTTGTGCATTTTCTGACATCCGTTTTCTATCTTTCTTTTTTTTCATTTAAATCACCTTCACTTAAAAGTCTAAATCCGATGAAGATGAACCAGATATTAACGCTTTTGCATTTGTGTATTTTCTGACATCCGTTTTCTATCTATCTTTATTTTTATTTAAATCTTCTTCACTTAAAAGTATAAATCAGATGAAGATGAACCAGACGGGGAACCAGATATTAAATGTCATGTGAGTGCAAGATAGTTGTATCTGCAATAGCTGCCTTTTGTCATTAATTTGTATTGCACACTGTAAAATCTCCAGTCTTGGGTCAGTGGTTCTTGAAATGGTTCTTCAGGTGACACTGTCACCTGAAGAACCATTTCAAGAACCACTGACATAAGACAGCGAAATGTTAAGAAATTTTTCAAATCCTTGTGACAAGTTGAAAAATAAATATAACTTAGGGCAGCCATTGCAGATACGACTTTCTTGCACTCGCATGGCGAAATGTCATGGTCATAGCCGTAATATGATTGCTTACATATTCCGTTTACATTATAAAGGAGAGGGATCAGTCACTGGCATGACAGGAATATTCGGTATAAATTATGCATAAGGTAGAACACTAGGGAGGGGTGCCAACCTTATGTTTCAAATAGGATATCCTATTTATACTGAAACTAGCTATAGAAAAAATAATCATGTGATAAACGGATTAACATGCTTTTCAAAAAATTGCAAAAATAATCGGAGACAAGATATTTATTTTATTGGCTTATAATGAACAATTAATTTCTAAAATCCATGCATTTTCAAAACTCGCCAATGATAATTTTGTACTCATTTCCTGACAGCTCCAGGGGTAACTGGTAGCTATTATTATAGAGGACAGCAATAGATCATGCATTGGCAAATCAAGAATATTATATATGTTTTAAACAGCTTGAACATCACGACTGAAACAAACATTTTGTCATTCTAAATTGATTTGATAAAGAACTGACATGGCAATGTCATGGCAACTTAATAGTGATATATTGGTATCAGTGGAATAAAATGAAAACCGCAATTTGAGACTACATGCACGTTAAATATATATTGGCTTTTCTTCTATTCTTACTTACACGATATGCAAAATGTTGTACTTCTGTGCCATGTGGATTATTTTGATAGTAACCCGTATGGATGAAGTTGGCAGCTTGGGTTCGAACGCTTCAAGGTAATTGTTTTCAAATGTTACCTCTAGCTTTTGTTTAAATTTTGAAAACTTAGCATGATATATTTTTCTGATTTTTCTATCTCAGAGGCTCTACACAGATGGAACTTCACTCTCTGAAAAAAGTGCTATGAAGAACCCTTTCATCTAAAAGGTTCTGACAAGAACCGTTGATGGTTCTTTGATGGTTCTTTGTGAACCTTTAAAAATGTAAGTAGGCCATTAAGGCTTACTTAAGGATTACTTTCAGTCTTTGCATTACCCTTGTCTTACACAAGTCGGTAGTTTTGCCCATTAACTTACGATTCAGAAGAGAATCGAACAGATACGTAATGACAGACACGTTATCTTAAAAATGCGGGAAAGTAATGGTTAACAAAAATCAAGTATTTCTAAAAAATCCCCATGCACTATTTCTTCTTCAACCATAATTAGAGTGTATGTTTTTGTATGTTTCGCATGAGTTATTTATAATGAGTTATTATAATTGGCAAAACTACCGACATGTGTAAGACAAGGGTAATGCATTTCTTCGATTAACATCTTCTGCTATAGGCCTATATCATATATATTTCCATTTCTAATTTAATATACATATTACTAAAGTGACTCTCGTGTTCAAACTAAACAACTAAAATGGGCTCAACAAATTTAAACAAGATACATATGTCAGCGACACGAACTTTGATGGCAAAGTAGAATATGCATGATGATATCAATAGTCATAATACAGTGTGTTCAAGAATATATGAACAATCTTTGAGTGAATTGTGATTTTTTTTTTGGCAACATTGTACAGGACTTACAAGAATCTCGAGTTAGATGAACTGAGCTCATATGGAAACCCTTCCAGACGACCTCAAAAAGGTATTGTAAACGGTGCCATTTTGTGAAACTAAAAACTGAAAATGACACTCTTTCTTAAAGTTAGGCTTTAGAGAGTTACATGATTATCTTTTCACTCAGTCTTATACGAGATAATAAATGTGTCTAATTACAGAGTGTACCAGAAACACCTTACAATCTTTGCGTGTCATATTTTCTTAGATTACATTATAGTCATGAGTTGAACTTTAGATACATTTCAACCGGTAGTGAACAACAAAAGTTATGTTTTATTAAATATTTGGGTGGATTTTTGTCCTGTCCACGCAGGAAGTGTGTTCTGAATGGAATAAATATGGGTCACCTAGGAAAACTATCATATCTGTCTTGTTTTCTCATCAAATGTGTTTATATTTTTTCAGCATATATAAAAGATATAGCTATACATGCACATTATAAATTAACGTTTTTACTGTTGAATGAGCAGATCGAGGACATTACTGGAACTTCATTTAATCATGATTTAATGGAACTTACAAAATCGCGTGAAAATGGACCAGAAATTTTACATCCAAATATTTGACAAAGCATAACTTCTGATTACCGATTGAAATTAAACAAACGTTATATTGACGTTTGTTTCATGGACTGATATTCCGTTGATTGTACTGGTATGAAGGATAAAGCTCAATTCATAGTCGGCCTCCAAACAAAATTTTTCCTACCAAACATTTGGTCGTGACGTAAAAATGACGATTGACTCCAAACAAAATAACTTCAACACCGAGTTGAGACCAAACAAAATTTCGCGCTAGATTGCACCCGTTATTTAATTGCCACATACATAGGACCAAATGTTTGCTACCCGTTCATAGTTAAAGTTCGATGGCAAATATTTGGTGACGTCACGACCAAATGTTTTGTAGGAAAAATTTTAGTTTGGAGGCCGAGTATGAACTGAGCTTAAGGCTGGGGTAGACCTTCAAATGGCATAAATGGTTTTTGTACTCTAGCTCTCAAACTAATTGCATAGACAATATAAAAGTATACATTTTTAGCAGTGGATTTTTACCATGAACACATTGGCGATATCGATTTTTGACCAAAATGTCGATGGGGAGGACGGGTTGGCGAAGCGTTTCTGACCTCGCCTTTCACCACTGTGGCCCGGGTTCGATTCCCGGTCGGACCTAGGTTGTACGTGAATTTGGTTGTCGATCCATACTCGTCCTCGTAGGTTTTCTCCGAGCACTTCGGTTTCCTCCTGCATCTAAAATCGAAAATTCTTTCCATTATTCTGTCTTTCACACCACGGAGGCGTCCCTTGAATTTAATGCATTTGCACTATTGGGATTAGCCTGGCTAACAGCCGAATGTTATAAATAAATAAAAAAAAAAAAATTTGGCAAAAAAATTGCCAAAAAAACATATTTTTTGCCCAAAAATTTCTGGAAAGCCTAACTAAAATTTGCATTTGTGAAATGTTGAACTTTTTTGCTTTTTGGAATCTATAAACAAATGTCTAGGAAAGGTTTTCTCAAATTTTTGATTTTTATCTTATTTTTTGAAAAATTGCCAAAAATAAGCCAAAAATTGCCATTTTGGTGGCAGCGGTGGGATTTGTTTACATATTTTGACCTATTTTTGTCATTTTTTTTTTAAACTAAGAAAAAAATCAAAAATTTGAGAAAACCGTTCCTAGACATTTGTTTGATAGATTCCAAAAAGCAAAAAAGTTCAACATTTCACAAATGCAAATTTTAGTTAGGCTTTCCAGAAATTTTGGGGCAAAAAATATGTTTTTTTGGCATTTTTTGCCAAAAGTGTCATTTTTGGTTACAAACTAATATCATCATCATGTTCGGGGTAAAAATCCGCTTCTAAAAATGTATACTTTTATATAGTTTATACAATTAGTTTGAGAGTTAAAGTACAAAAACAATTTTGCAATTGAAGGTCTACCCCAGCCTTAAGGAGGATCTCTATGAAATTGGTATAAAACAAGTGCATTTAAAACTCTATCATTACGTTTTTGTGTCAAATATTATATGAGAATTCAGTTTTGGACAATAATCTTATTCCTTTACTTTCGTACATGAAGAAAGCAATTTCGATTTGCTAGATGTTAGTTTTTGGTGTTTTTATTAGATAACACGACGGTAGTGCAAGTAGCTCTCCATCTGACCAGCGTGGATTCTATTAAAGACATGGAATGGGTAAGTCGCATGGTGTAACCCTTATTGAACATTATTTCGTTCAAGGTCCCCATCTGCACCCTAATTTTCCCTGTCCCATAAAAACGCAACGGACAGGTCGTAATCATAGATTTACAGCATACCCCTAACTCGTAATTTACACTAAAATAGACACCTAAATATGTAACGTAATAGATACTTGACTCCTACACGTACACTGAAATGGACCCTAAACGGCGTAAACTGCCACAAATATTAACACTAACTCTCGCATGTTGAAAACTGTCTAAGTCCGAATACGTCCGACAAAAAATTCTGTTCCCCCGGGGTTTCGAGCCCCTGACCCCCTGCATCCCGATCCAATGTCCAGCTATGGCAAGCCACCGAGCGTGGCTCGGACTCTACGCTATAATTCCTAATTTCTGCATAAACTTTGTAGTAGGCCCTACGTAGGAAAGTAAGGATTAATATAATACATTCATTAAGTTCAAATCTCCAGTTTACGTGTCGTTGACAAAATGTTAACAGAATAATTTCTCATGTTTTGTTAAATTCGCATAATAAATTGTAATTCCTTATCATTGCGTTTAACAATCCATGTAAGCCTACTGTGAAGTCTATTCATATTTACAAAAGATTTGAACGCAGCGAACTGGTAATTTTGTAAACCCATTGCAAACTATTTACGATTTGTAATGCTACTATACCGTGAAATTCTGTTTTTGTAATCTTCTAACGGTGAACAGTAGAAACGCTGTCATTTTACGATAGAAAATGTTCACGGAATTACGCTACATTTCGTTCACTTAAAAAAATAAAAGTCTGGCTGTAAACTAATTTGTAAAATCGTTGAAAATATCAACCATGTAAATAATTATTTGAATGGGTCAGTTTATAGTTCTTTCGGAACTACTAAATAGTTTGTGCGACAAGTCTTTGTGATTAAATTAATTCCGATGCATCTGCTACTCAATAACGGATAAACTATCAAACATTCATCACTGACAGCCTCCGTTATTATAAAAAATGATATTTATATATCGATTATGAGTTAACAAAGACTTGTTGCACCAAATATTAGGAAGCTGAAAAGAACTATAACCAACTATAACCTGACCCTATTAGACAACCCTGATATTTGTGAACGTCAGAATTAACGTACATGTATGCTCTAATCATCTAGCGGGGGCCCGCGCGTAGCGCGGGCATCCCGCTAGTTAATTCAATCGATGAAGTTTTAATCGAAGCAGTTTGCAGCTTGAGATCTTTTTTACAAATAATTACGACGGATTACCATGGATTAAATCTTGTCAATGGTGACTAAATTTTCTAATAATACGAAATTTCATTTAAATGCTATTTTTTCATTTGTTCTCCTAATGAATTTGTAAAGTAGAATTTGTTAACTAAAACTAAACTAAAAGCCTGATTTTTTCATTGTTCGAGATCTAACAATTTGTTTACAAAACGTAAACTGGAAAATTGAACTAAACAATTGTATGGCTATTCTTGGAATTGTAGAATAGCTGGCGAAAAAGTGACCCTAAACGTCGAAAATATCATCCGACCCTTTTTCGACGTTTTTCTGACGAGCATGTGTACCAAGCAATGTACTCAGCGGCCCCAGGCGTAATTCATAATTTGCTGTAGGCCTTGGTAAAGGTATCTTCTCTAAGATATACTCTGAAAGAAAATTATGTTACTTTTCCGTAGGAAATGACATCAACGCTGTTTTTATTGTTACACTGGAGAGATCCAAAGTTAGAGCAACTTGTTGCTGACAATGAGGCCATATATGGGAGCGATATAGATCGGGTATGGAAACCTGACGTTTATTTCGTTAATGGTAAACGAGTTGTCGTAGACGCAATTCCAAGTGATGGTAGGACTATGAGAGTGTGGCGTGGAATTGGGATCATTTATATCATGAGGTGAGACAGACAGGAATGAATTAAATAAAAGATCATAATGTCCTGATTTTTCTGTCCAGCCTCATCATCCTGCTCCTTAGATCATATAGGCCCAAATGTGACAAATTAAAATGAAATGATAGGATTCGCTCTAATCCATATGTGTAAGAGATGCTGTATTATCTTCCCCCTTTTGTCATGGTCATCGTCCTCCCCATTCTCGTCATCAGCATTCTTCGACATACCACTCGTCCACTTCGCCCACCAACAACCGAGTCCTCATCCTCCTCTTGTACCAATAATCGTTCTTCTCGTCGTGGTACCTGTCTTCGTCATCTTCTTCCTTCTCTCTCGTTCCACTTTTCTACGTCTTGGAACAATTCCGACATCGTCCATCTTCTCCATTCCCTCCTCATTGTGTATACTCGTCTTCGATTCAACATCATCCGTTGCCAATTGTTACTTCTCTACCTCCTTCCCCTTTCTCGTACTTCTCGTCTTCGTGATCTTTCTCTCCTCGTCCTTCTTCCTCCTTGTCGTAGGCCTACTCATGCCCGTCATCGTTAATCTTTTCTTATCCCTAATCGTTGTATACTCATCTCCGCAATCTTCCTTCTGCTTCTAATGATCTCCCCTCCTCTTCCTCCTTATCTGTCCGCTCATCATGTTTTCATCATCATCATCATCGTCATCTATTTAGGCCCGATACCTTGTCATCATCGTCATCCTCAGCCACGTTGCCACTGTCGTCCTCCTCTTCCTTATCTTGTCTTCGTCATGTCATTATCCTCCTATACTACTCATCATGCTCATTGTTTTCCTCCAACCCCCATTACCTCAATCGTCGCCCTCCTATAGACTCAGGCCTTTCCATCTATCGTCATAATCGTCGTCATTCGCCTCCAAGCCTGTCCGCCTCAGACACAATCGCCGCCTTCCTCCTTCTCCTCGTTTTCATCTTCGTCACATGCATAATCCTGTTATCGTCCTCCGTTATCACCGTAGTCTTTGTTCTCCTGGTACTCGTCATCATCATCGTCATCCAACTTCCACTCATTGTTCTCCTTTACATTATTTTGTCGTCCTCTTAGGCCAATTTCTCGTCATCAGTGTCATCCGACTTCTTTTCTCGTCATTTTTCTCCCTCCAAATCACCGTCCACGTTCTCGTCATTGTTCTTTTCTTTCATTGTATTCTACTAGTCCCTGACTTCGCTATCGTTTTTAATCTTCTCTCCAGGACTGTCTACCCACCACCTTCTTGTTTCTCCTCGCCCTCAATCTTCCTCGCGATCATTTTCGTCCTCCACCACATCTCATCCTTTACATCATCCTTATCACCACATCACCCCTTTTTAATTTTGATCGTCTTCGCTCTTATTCTCCTCCAGAAGGGTTTCCTCATCCTCATCCTCATCCTCATCACTGTCACATATTTTTGTTTGTTTTAATTTCTGATTGACAGGTTTCGACTGACCTCTATTTGTGAAATGAAGTTGAGAAATTTCCCCTTTGACCTCCAGGAATGTCAAATCATATTATCTAGCAGTAAGTGAACGGATCTTCTCATATATTTTACCACCATACGTATGTATGTAAAAAAAACGTGTGAAAATCGGTTTATTACCCTAACATTTCGCAGTGCATAGTAGGCCTACACTGCAGAAAAATTCAGTAATTTAGGGGCGATATTGATATAACATTGGATGGATTGAGCATGATACAAAAAGATATTGGTCGAGCTATGAGTTTTACGAAATATCGTGCGAGACGCGCAGCGTCGAGCTCGATGTTTCTAAAACTCATAGCGAGACCAATATCTTTGAGTATCATGTGAAAAAATCCATCCAATTTTATCATTATTATGTTCAAAATCTTACATTTTGTTTTCTGTCCAATATCCCTGACCGATTTTTTTGGAAATCGGTCAGCTCAGAACATAATAATGCCCAACGTTGGTTAAAGAGCTAGCTACAACTCGGACAGCAATTCAACAATTGGGCAAAATACGAACAACATCGTTGGTTGGGCATGCCTTTGCCCAAATGTTGGGTAAAACTATGTGTGCAGAATGTATGATCAGGGGCCAAATATTGGGCAAACCCGATACAACATTTTGGCAAAGGTCCGAGGCCAACTGTGTTCTAATTTGTCTAACAATT
Organism: Ophiothrix spiculata; assembly: GCA_000969725.1. Classification (NCBI taxonomy): domain Eukaryota; kingdom Metazoa; phylum Echinodermata; class Ophiuroidea; order Amphilepidida; family Ophiotrichidae; genus Ophiothrix; species Ophiothrix spiculata. The sequence continues at coordinate 34,776 of JXSR01S002913.1, read as the reverse complement.
TATAGGGCTGCATATTTGATCAACTTTTTGCAGTGGATAGTTGTAGAATTTCACAGCCTTACACTAAAAATAACAAAAATTAGACCTTGGTCTTTAAATTCTTGTACACAAAAAACCTTTCTGACAGGTTGCGGACAAAAACAAACATATTGAGACCCCGGGATCGAGACAGGTGTAATAGACATACTGTAGTCCAATAGACCACTTTCGTATGTCCCATCTTGAAAGCTGAGACAAATATAACTACAAGTTATATTTGTCTCAGCTTGAAAGTACCGCAAGCGACAATAATATAAATTCCGCGCATTGCGCACAACTTAAAATATGGTCGACTGCGCAATTTGCGGTACTTTCAAAATGCATTATAGATATTTCAGTGTAAAGCTGTTATGTTCTGCATTTTGCAGCGATGAAATACCAACACTTCCGAAAATTCAACCCCCTAAAAACGTATATACCATTCTTATAATTGACATACTCCCGTCGTTGATGGGGTAAATCCGCAGAATCGGACGGGGAATACCCTACTTGTCCTATTTCTTAAAACCGTTACCTTTTTTTTCAGTCAGGTCATTTATGTCATGGTTTCTGGCATAATGTTCCCTGATTCTGAAACAATCCTTAATTAGAATATGATATGTATTAATTAGATATCTAAAAGAAGGATATAACAAAATAAAGATATCGCATTACAAAGATAGATTGGATGTCACATAATTTAAACTTATTGCGGTCGGATTACAGGATATTACATATATTGCAGGACCTCACGAAAACTGATGATATCATGCATTTCGTGTGGTGTGTAGAAATACAGCCTATGACACCTCATATCATAAAATATTAGAATCATTTTAAAATAAAAGCAACACCACGGCATGATCTGACTTTATAAGAATAATGTTTCTAACTTTTAAGTTATTTAAATTCCATTTCATTAGTTGGATACACAATTGAAGAAATGACGTTAAAGTGGATAAAGTACACAACCGAGATACCAGTGGAGCCTTTTCGAGTGTATCAGAAAAATATCAGCCAGTTTACGCTCTTTGATCAGGAGATACGTGATAACATATTACCAAAGGATTTCGATGTGCAAGGTATAACAAAATGAAATTTTGATGCCAGTGCAAGCAAAGATTTCATGTCTTTAAATATATAGAAAACAATGTCATGTGCCATTTGTCGGAACCTTTGTCCATCCTCCAAGAACACCTTCATCTATTGCATATATCAACCGAATGGAACACGTTTTTCCAAAAATCACCTCTTACTTCCTTCAGATGGCAACGAAATCTTTGGAATCTCCTTATTAGTGCATCTCTTAAACAAAATGAAAAAAAAGGACCAGGTTCCTTCAAATGTAGCAAGAAATGCATTAATATGCACAATAACACCATATGGAAAAGTGGTCTCTTCTGTCTATACTCAAAATAACCCAATGATATAACATATAGGCAAATTGGTTTTTTTTGACTTTCGCATGGCATAAGAAAAAAAATAAGCATTATTTTTCTTAGCTTTGCCTTTAGTTCCACACAACATATATTTAGAACCATTCCCCCGAAATTTTGTCCAATTCGGTTGAGAAACGTCGTCGTTACGAAGTTAGAACACTCTTGTCCCTGTCTAAAATAATCCACATTATAACATTGGCGGTATATGATTTGTGCTATTTTGGTCTATACCTGGGGTGCAAGTAGGCCCTCATTTTATATGTCCAACACTATAAATTGGCAGGCTCCACTTTTTATTCCATGAAGAAAATATTAATCTACTTGAAACTTTTTAAAGTGTTGTAATCGGTCAATATTTGGCGCCGTTATGATGTAAAAACACATCAACAGTCATGCGACCTATTTTTACACTGTTGGGGAGGAAGCATGCAGAACAAATAGGTACTCATTGAACTGGAACAATTACTCACAGACTGTGTGTGTGCATTGTACATGTTAATGCTAACCCTGGACAAAATCGAGTACAAAAATAATACAACATTCCTAAGGTGCACATTTGGAACACAATTATAGTACAGTTTTAGTACAAATATAGTACAAATTTGTGTACTATAAATGTACTCAAATTGTACTTAAATGATGTTCCAAATGTGCACCTAAGGAATGTTGTACTATTTTTGTACTCAATTTTGTCCAGGGAAGTCATTATATGAGATATTTCATTGAAATCTTTTCGATATGCATAGGTGGAAACTTTCTTGCAAAAACCGACTGGGTAATCTATTTCATACCTTTCAAACTAATTCACTTTTTTCTTTGGTGCACTCTTGCGAGCATTCCTGTATTATATCACAGATCTTTAAAAACGGGGATTGCGAATTCTGTACAAATACAAAAGAAAATCGATATAATAAAAATTCTATGTGTGAGTTGAAACCATTAATTGGATCATTATGTTTGAATAGCGCGGGGTTCTAAATCAATTACCATCAAATATTCATTTAGACTCCTTCATTTTTTTTTTAAACATACAACATGGTGATACTGAAAATAACTATTGCAAATAAATACCACGGTGAAAGTAGAAGAATATACATTACACATTATGATAAATAAAACGAGGAGCTTTTACCGTGGTAATTCTTTGCGAAAATTGTATAAGGAAAGGAATGTTATTTAATCTTTCACTTGGTTATATCAAACGTATATTTGCAATACCGATGAGTCAAGAGGCTACGCACAGGTGACTTGAAAGTGTACACTCTAGTGACGCGGTTGGTCAATGAACTTTTTTGAAAGCCTACCGAATAGATTGTGGAGTATAACAGAAGACTACACGTAATTGCCTGTTGGATTGTCTCGGCACCAACACAAACATTGCTTCAAACAAATGCAGCCGATCACCATCCCCGTTTTTAAAGATCTGTGATTATATTAGGCCGTTTGTGATTAAACAATCATCATTTGTGGCAGATTTAGATGTGAAATACTGATGATTAGAATGATGAATTGAATAGAGTTCTATTCATAAATGTCTATCAAAAATCAATATGAAACAAATGATGTCACAGGTATTGTGTTCTTTTTATGGCCCTGTTTTGAAAAAATGGAATGTTCTAAAAAGACTTGGTAGTAGGTCTAAAGGCCAAATCATAGTCGGCCTCCAAACAAAATTTTTCCTACCAAAGGGTGTGTAAAACCCATAATGGTGTCTAAACCAAAATTGATATGTAACCCAAAACGGCGTGTGGAATCAAGAATGGTGTCTAAATCCAACAACACCTATGGCATAGCTTGACGTCACGACAAAATGTTTGATAGCGAAAATTGTGTTTGTAGGCCGACTATGAATTGACCCATAGTGTGTAAGAAGGATCGATAACTTTATCAGGTAAAGGAAGGATGCAAACACAGAAAATAGGGGGAGGGTCTGTCGTCGATCCGAACGCAAAATAGCTTATAATTGGACCAATCTTTAAAGTTGTGAAAGATCTTTAAAGTATGTGATGTACTAGATAAAAGGGTGAAACAGAGACCATTATCAGATATAATGTATTTTGGTATGGGAAGGCGCAGCGTCGAGCCTTATGAGAGTCTAATGACAAGCCATCCCATACCAAGATACACTATATATGATAATGGTCTCTGTTGAACCGTTTATCTGACACACACAGCGAGCAAAGGCACACTATTTGAAACTTAATTCAAAACATAAAGTAAAATATCCACGAAAATTCATTTTTTTCTGTATTTTTTACACACATGTGACAAATTTCACTACATCGACCAACGCACTCATTGTGGTACCATATCCCTTTATATGGGGTTACGCCGAGGTGTATAAAATGTACTGCATTTTAGATGGTGTGGCATACTTTGGTGAAACATAATCCAAGGGCTCTTGATGTATATCTAACATGCTGGAGTTGCGTTTCAAAATTAATGGTAGATTCCCTTGTTTGTATTTTTTCGTGTTGCCCGTGTTTATCATTGTGTATATATTTGACATTACAACGAGTTATTATGCAAATGAACAAAGCGAGACAATTAACATAGTGATTTCCAAAAATGGCTATTTGATACAATGTGAACTGTGAACATGATATTTACCTGATGGTGATGCAAACAAGTACTTTCGAATGAATTTTATATTTGTTTTTAAATGTTTTTTACCATTGTTACATAAAATGCTGTCTTCAGGTTCGGATCTAATTTTTGATTTAAATATAAATTTTATCAATTTTATTCACTGATTTCATTACTGCATAATAATCGTTGATTATGTCAAACCAGTGTTTCTAATTCTCCATCTCGTCTCACTTCGCTGCCCAGACCTTTATCAAAATGCTTTGTTAGATAATGGTCTCCAAGCCACAATCTTAAAAATAACGGTCCCGATAACGGTCAGGGCAACGAACTTTGAACAAAGAAACACAATGGATAATTTATGAATAGAAAAGGGCTAGACGTGTATAAGCAGATATATAAAATAAAATTATGTCTAGGATTTTGTAAGACGTAAGTGGGTGTGTGTTCGTAAGTGTTTGTCATGTACATTATTTCAGGAAGCTTTAAGAACACCTAATCTTTTGTGTCCTTTTCAGAGGCTTCGTACCTGACAGCAATACTCAAACTAAAGAGGAACTCATTTCCATATATCTGGTCGTATATCATTCCAACAGCAATATTGGTACTGATCTCTTGGATTAGTTTCTGGATAGATATTGACGCTGTACCAGCTCGAATAAGTCTGGGAACAACCACGGTGCTATCCTATCTAACACTGATGAACTCAGCCAGGAATGCCTTGCCCAAATCAGGTTATGAGACTGTGAGTATTCTGGTGGTCTTGGGGCCTAAATATAGGTTATGAGACTGAGGGAATTTTGACAGTGATGCCAAATATAAGTTATAAGACAGTTACCCTAGGGTTATGAGACTGTGAGTATTCTGGTGGTTGTGGGGCCTAAAGATAGATTATGAGACTGAGGGAATTTTGACAGTGATGCCAAATATAAATTATAAGACAGTTACCCTAAACTGTGAGTATTCTGGTGATGGGACCCAAGATATGTTATAAGATGTTTTGACCATAGATTAAAGAAAGTTTTGACATATTAACCTATCTTACAACTTGACTTTATGACCTTTGACCTTGGTATGTGACCTCTGACCTCATCAACTAATGAAGGTTACCATATGTGTACTGCCGCGGCAAAAGGGTCCAGTTGTCGGCTCGTACATGTTGCTCCTTGTAGCATATCTACCCAACCATGCCTGAAATAGATTTCTCAGTCCAGGGTGTAGAGAAACTGTTACGTGGCTTAAATATTTCTAAAGCCACTGGACCAGACAAAATCCCAAATAGAGCGCTGAAAATTGCTGCTGAGCA
>JXSR01S002913.1:7281-21635 GCA_000969725.1 Ophiothrix spiculata | reverse complement strand
CACCATCAACAAAGAGGTTCAACATGGCACCATCAACAAAGAGGTTCAACATGGCACCATCAACAGAGGTTCAGCATAGCACCATCAACAAAGAGGTTCAACATGACACCATCAACAGAGGTTCAATATAGTACCATCAACAGAGGTTCAACATGACACCATCAACAACTTATTACACTATATGTAGAGCCTATCAAAATCCATCGCATGAAAAGTTTTCCGCAACATCCCTGCTTCGTGATCTCAATCGATGATATCTGGATATCGACAGAATCTGAATAAACCATCAAGAGAAAGACTCAATTATCATTTGAGAAACCTCATGAAATAGGTGTGGGAGATAATCTGAAAGATAAAAGGGGGTAGTTGACAAAAGCAAACTTTTCCAACATGCTTAATCCTGAAGTGCACAGGGCTTAATGACTACCACTTTCATCAATCAATGCATATCAAAAATGGCCAACTTTCTGGTCTTTTCACTTGTACTAGACTGGACTCCTCGACTACTGTCTCATCTGATATTGAAGATGATCATTTACATTACGAGTCATCTCCAGTCTTGGCTACTTTTGGCATTGGCTTCCTTCAGGTTCAAGACCCACTATTTAAGCAAAAATGGATTCAAATGCTGCAGGACCATCGAAGGAGTAAGAGTTAACCCCTTAAATTTGGGCTTAGTTACACCTAGAACTTTTTAATCACCTTTGTAAATTGCAAATGAAGACTGAAAGAACATAATGACTAAACTCACAATTGAGTATTTTAACACAGTGATTGTTTATTGACACATTACTAGTCTTACATATGATCCATAATGCTGGTTCATTGATTTCCAAGAAGTGCTGCATTGTGGGACCAAAAAAAGGTTAAATTTGCCATGTTTTAGTTCAACAGTGGATCAGGTTTAATTAGCTCAGAGGAGCTTGATTTAAAAATCTAAAAACAAATTGGCTCAAGAAATAATAGGTCTAGGTGCAGAATTAATACTATGTCTACCATGAATTGACCTGAGAAAATTTGAATTGAAAACTTAAGGTCCTGTTGAGTTTATTTTCTGAATACATATTAGTTCCAGAAATAGTACCTTGAAAATTTGACTTGAAATTGTTTAAAATGATAAGCATTGGGCCTTGAATGTCAATTCTATCAAGCATTCTAGAAGCATTGAATTCTATGCCTTGGGAGTAAAAGTCAAGAAGAGTCAGGGACTAATTGTACTGATAACCCTTGTCCACTACTACTTTCTGCTCTGAACCAGAGCTAGGTTTAATTTGCTATGATTTGATGATTTTTTAGAGTACCACAATGCACCAGTTTCCGATAATCAATATATCAGCAAATGACAAATGGTTGGAATAACACTGGTGAAATTATAATTTTGTTGTTTTTTTCTTAGAACAGAAAGATTGTAAGCAAATAACTATTAAATAATAACTCTCTGGTACAAAAGTTATACTAAATGGTATCTTTATCTTAATAAAAAAGTTATGCTAACTTTAAAAAAAAAAGTTTTTGATGTTGGTTTCCAAAAAACCAAGAACACATTACACAGAACTCTTTTTTGTAAATTACCATTAACAGAACTTGTCAAACTTTCCATAGTATTAGATTGAAACACATATCATAAATTGATGTTAGTGTTATCGTAAACCATACATTTCAATGAAATAATTTTGAGGTTTTTATGTTGCTCTTTAAAACAATTATGAAATAGAAATAGTCGAATTTAAAAAATGTAACCTTGAAAATAAGAATGATGTTCTTGCTCTGTAGAGTATTACCGTATTTCCTCATTGATTTTGGTCCATTGCTTAGAATATATATGGGCACAAATTCGAAGATAACAACTTGTTTGTTTATGGGGAATGTAAAAATTGCATGAAAGTAGAAGATTACACAACAGAAATAGATGTGCTCTCTTCTTTTAACACGATCATTTACAACTAACTCTTTTCAAACACAATTACCATATTATATCATATTATGAAATTCAGTTAAACATTATTCTTATTTTCAAGGTTACATTGGCTAAATCCATACTAAAAGTACATTTACCTACATTAGTATTGACCTACATTAAATGTTTTGTTCAAAAATGAAAAATTCCATCTCAAATCCATTACTGGCAAATTGAACTTTTGTGTTTAATTAATGTCTGTATATGACCTTGATCATCATTAAGATATTTGTATTAATTACACATAAATAAGATGAAAATTACAGGAAATAGCATTAACAGACATTTTGCTTAAATCTCCATTATGTCGTTCATGATCTTAAGCTGTTGTTTTGAGAAATATGACTGATGGTTTCTGTCAGGGAGATACATCTTAAAAATGTATCAATTATTACCAATAATACAAAGGGCTTATTAATGAATATAGATTAAATATAATTTAGAATGGGGGTCGGGGCACCGCCATTACGAAGTGAGCATGCTTTGTTTCAATATTTATCATCTGCGGCAAGGTAACATGCAAAAAGATCACATATATTTGCAGCAATGGCGCATCACAAATATTTTACATTACGGCCTGATACAGAAAAAAAAAAGGAGACCAAATAATCTTGACAATAAGCAATCACTGTTAGAAGAGAGAGCACCATGACCTAAGAACTATTCAGCAAAAGCAGTGCAACACTTTACACAGACTTGAAACACATTAATACAAAATAAAATCATATTTATGAATGATCATACCTTATGAATTGTCCTTTGTAAGAAAAAAAGGTCCTCTTGTAGAGTATGACTTATTATTGTTGCCATTATCGTTAGTCATATCATACTTAACAAGATGTATTATTGTCTTAAATACTTGTGTCAATTTACCTAGATGACAATATTACAATATTCTTTTCAATATTGTAGAACATTCCGTTGATTTATGATTGTCTTACTGACTGAAACATTTCTATTTTCTATTAAATACTTTATTTATTTATCTTATTTTCTATTAATACTTAAAGTCAGGCAGTATAAATGATGATAATACCAATTATATTCATACCTTTTTTATGTGAACAAATATTCAATGATGCTCATACAACTAATCACCTGATATGAGGTTGTCATGGGTGATATCGCATACTCAAAAGTACAGATTACCTTGTGTGATCTTACACAAAATATATTACAATCATATACAGTGGAACCTTGTTAACACAAAATCTGTTAACATGAAAACCCTGATAACACAAAATGGTTGTTTGGTCCCAAGTGTGAATTTTCTATGAGAATTCAGTTGGATCCTGATAACACAATACTAAAATTGTTGTCCCAGGTGATTTTGTGTTGACGAGGTTCCACTGTATTGGTTTAATCTATGAAGTATGTATATCACAGTTTCTTACCATTTACATATGACATTCCCTCACTAGTAGATTGGACTCACAGACCAGAGGTTGGTGGTGCCATTCGTTTCAGATCATTTTTAAAACGGTATTTCTTCAAACTTTTAAAGTAGGATGAAGAATCAAAATCAAAATGGTGGTCTTTTTACAAATAATATAGCTGAGATCAGCCAAGGTAGCAATATGTTGTATGAGCATATCAAGAGATGAAATACAGTGTGTCTCAGAATGAAGTTATCAAAATTTCAAAAATTTTGTCATTTCCAAACTGCTCACTTCTAAAAATAATGCATGGATTTTGTTCAGTTTTGCACCAAAGCAAGTGTAGACATGATACATTATTGTCACCACCTTACATTGTCTGGGGATATTTAGTTTTTAAAATACGTGGCGTTGAAGTTTTGATGACTTTATTCTCGGACACACTGTACAATGTTTATTTATTTATCTTTTTATGATAAAATTTTGCACTTATCTTGAACCTGTTAAAGTTGTCATAGTTTGAGCTGTATATGCTTGTAGCTTTGTGTCCTGCTCAAAGCAATCCAATATCATAAAAACAAAATTAAGCATCACTATTGATACTGATTTGAAAAAATGTGTTGGTAAATGCACAAATGGAGATGCATCAATCAACAAATCAGACTCTCATATACAGGTACTATCCTTTTGTTTGAATACAAATAATAATAAGATATTTTTATAAACTTAATTCCATTGGCATTCCATTTCCTAAAAAGGGTGTTTATTTTCAGCCTAAAAGCTACAAAACAATATGTAGACTTTAAAATCATTGGCAATGGAAACCCGTAAAAGGTATAATTGCCATAATTAAGGAATCATAATCTCATGTATTGGTTTCTGGAACCTTATACTGACCCACATAACATAGGAAATGCCTTGAAATTTGATTTTTACATTTTATTAATGATTCATGGAAATGTGTATTAGAGGGAGGGGAAGATTGAAATGAAATAGTGCATAAATACTAATATTTTTGTAAAATAAAAATCAAAACACATTATATACAATAGGAGATAAAAGTATATGATATTGGCATAAAATATCTGAGAATGATAAATTTGTTCTGTTACATTAATAAAGATAATATAAATAGTACTGATTAAGTATTTCATAATATTGCTTTTCAAGTTATCAAAATAGTACTGGCTTTTATCACACACCATAACGGTTAATATTACAATACAATTGAATACTTTATGTAGTTATTGCACTTTTTATTTATTTCTACTTATAAAGAAAGTAATCTGGAAAATAAAGGAGTTCCTATTGTTTTATTGTACCAAATGGCCAATTTTCTCACTTGTTTTAATATAACAGAATGCATCTCAATATATAAATCTCTGAATTACTGATGCAATTTCAAACATCGGAACTCTCATCTTGTCATCAAAGATTTCATTAAAAGGTCAATTTTGTCCAATTACAAGTCTATGATGTGTAGTATTATGACTACTGTAAAGTGGAAACTTTTTGCACGGGGTTAATTTTCACATCTTTTGCAGTCATTCAGGTAATTGAACATTTTTAACCCTGTGAAAATATTATTGTTATACTACCAGTAATCCTAATGTATTTAAACTTGTAAATGTGAATTCAAAAAACAACTGAAATGTAAAGCATTGATAAAATCATGAAAAAGTAACCCAGCAAAAATATCCCGCTATGCAATATACATAATGGTGAATGATCAATCAGTTTTGTATTTTTAAATTGATATATAATACATTGGACTGATTGACACTGAAGATATGTCATGCAGAATTAGCCATGGATCATTAAAGCTTAGGTCGTAAAATGTAAAATTTTATTTGATTGTGCACTTTTGAGTCTTGGCCTTTTTTATTTGATATAGAAAAGTGGTATCAATTATAGATATTTATGATGCATTATTAATATTCAACAATATATTTCAAAATAGTACTGATTATAATCACAAAATTTTATACCGTAGCAACTCGTCCAATTCAACCACTGATTTCCTGAATGTATATAGAATTTACCGTTGAGTTATTTCAAACCAGTGTGCAAACACTTGTAAAAATACTTTTGACAATATATTAGTTATATAATGTGATAATTTGTCAAACTTTTGGCAGTAAGGGTATGTTTAAATTTAAATGGTTTGGAAGATCGCAGAGAGTTGAATTGGACGAATGGATGCGGTATGAAACATGACCAAGAGAGTGGGTCTGATGGCAAAAATATTCTAGTTTTATGATTTGAGTTAAAATTCATTGTTTTCACTGTTTGAAAGACAACAGAGTTGTTGTATTTCTTGAATGAAATTATCAACCATGATGGGATGTGAATGAAAATGTAGAATTTTATTGCACAAAAGTTATTCATAATAAACAAATTAACAATTGCTAAAAGGTGACCCATTTCCCTTGATTATGTCAAATAAGTCAAATTTACTATACCACATTATATATTTTTGTATATCTTGTTTAACAGTGTTTATCAAGCCTAAAGAAAAAATATACTTTATCTTAAAAGAAAATTACAAGAATAAGTTTGAGTGATTTAAATACTCTCAATTTCAAGTAAAAAACCTGTGTGAAATGTGATGCTTTTTACATAATTTTGAATTTTCAGGTACATTGATACTTGTTTTGGTGCTTGTATAAGAGTGAAATATAAATATTCTTTTTTTTTTCTTGAGTTAAAAACTGCTGTGCAAAAGGTGAATTTGTAACCTTACTTTTTTATATTTCCACATTTTCAGGCCACTTTTATACTTTTTAATTGCTTAAATGATAGTGAAATATAAATGCCCATTTTTAATTGGCATTAAGAATAAAAAGCATTAAAAATTCCTCAAATAAATACTTTTTCTATGTACAAATCAAATAATTGTGCAAATAATACCTTTTCAATATTATACTTTTTCAATATACAATTGAATACAGAAAAGCAACACTGACCCAAGTCCATGCTGCCCTACCCATAGTACACTATTATAGTCTTCATTGTAAGGTATTATGCTTCCTTTGGCCTTGGTGTGGAAATATGGACTTGGGTCAGTGTTGCTTTTCTGTTTTCAATTCCTTTGTATCATTTTGTCAATTGTACAATTAATACTTTTACTACAGTATACCTTTTTTCAAAGGTATTCAATTTTAAAACTCTTTTACTATAGTATACCTTTTCAAAGATATTCAATTTGTAAAATCACATTTATAAACTTTTTCATTATCTATTTTGTGTATATACAAATAAACCTGTGCAAGTGCAAAAACTTGATTTTAAATACTTTTTCTTGTTATTTTTCTCGATGTACATCCAATGTTACCTCTTCGTTTGCCACTCTTAATTAACACCCAAGGTGACATTGGAGGCATGTATATGGTACCTCATGATTCAATATAAGGTAGTACTATATATATACTATTGTACAACCTCTTTTCTTGTAATAAGGTGGCATTCATGATATGAAGATTATACCTTTCTAGTCATCAAAAGGTGACATTGGGGCAACTTTGTTGCTGTGACCTTCAGTTGTTGTCACAGTGGATATGAGTGATCTCTTGTTCTGAAACAAAATGAAAAGTTACAGGTTGATTTAATATGAAGTTATTCTAAACATGCAGTTCAGTAGTTATTTGCAGTCATACAAAAAATCTACTAATTTTTCAACCAAAATGTATTTTTCTGTTCCTCAAAAGTTTCTGTTTGCATATATGTGATGGCTCACCCCGAAAGGGGGACTTTGAAGCTGATATCAATTTTGATTTTTTCATTTCATCTGTCGCAGCAATTTCCAAGCTTTAAAATGACACCTTACTTGTTGAAATTTTGATCAAGGCGATCAAATTTTACAACAGAAAAACTGCTGGAAGTTCTTATTATTTTCTTTATTTTTTACTACCTATTTTCACGTGTATCTTGAAAAGTTTTCTGTCGCAAAGTCCCCCTTTTTGGGGTGAGTCATCACATATGTGCTTGCAGGAGCAGGACTCTGAAGAACTGGTCATTTTTACATCTATTTTTGGCTCAAAAACCCAATAACGGCAAATTGGTATACCAGTAATGATGAAGAAGCACTCATTGGGTACTTTTATGCAAGCGCCAAACCATTTGAGCTAACTCATGGTTGCTCATCTCTGGTGCTCATTCAACACAGCACTTACAGGCCTATGAATCATTTTGAAGTTATTCAATTTGCATGAAGAAATCTACATAGAAATTATGTTACCACCAAGGAATTTTCATAGGGGAATACTGATATGCCGCCATCTTGTGTCGCTCATGGAGCAGAGTTATTGTACCTCCGGATATATACGGAGTTTGACCCGATATCCAGGCTGATCGCGTAAATCTTTACTTGATGCATATACAGCGTGTGCATTTTGTTTTATGCGCAAGCCGTGTCTGCGTTTCAAGTAGCGTGTATTGCGAGTTGCTATGATCAAAGTACACCAATTTTCCTGCTAATCCGTTGCGAAGACTCTCGAAGTGAGGTACGCTGAGCCGTAAAATGCCAGAGGTACAATCAATAACTCAACCTCCATGAGCGACAATCCAAGATGGCTGCCGTCCCATAGGATTTACACGGCGGTGAAATCAAAATGGCAAAGAGTACCAGTTCCCCTTTTTAAATTCCTTGGTTAACACAAAGATAGTTCAAGTTGTTGAGCTTATATGACATGATATCAAAAAATGGCCCATATTCTAAAAGTCTTGATTTTTACCTTTTAGATTTAAAGTAAACAGTAAATACAAACACCTCAAGATTTTAAATCAGTGATTTTTCAGTGTCATTTATTCTGTGTTGTTGATTTCAATCATTTGTACTTACAGTAAACTCGGCAATGCTGGATTCCCCGGCAACACTGTTGGCTTTGATTTTCTTAAAGGCACTCTTTAATCCTTCACGCACCTGGAATAATGAAATCCAAAATAAATAAAGTATCACTATACAGTGATGACAGACTACCCTGAAATAAAAGTTGATCCTTTACTAATAATGAATTACTTAAAATGGTTGGCATTATTGCTGAAAGTTAACCCTTATCTCCTACCTACCCCTTTTCGTTCTCAGCCTATCTCCTCTGAAATAAGGGTGTCAAATATTGGTGGTTTCCACTGGGGCTCAAACCAGGGCCTCTCGCATCCAAATCCCATGTCCACCTATACCAAGCCAGCCAGAGGGGGGGGGGGGTGCCTAGGCAGTGATTTCGAGCCCATTTAGGACCCCAGTCTATGACGTATTCGGTCTTGGGCGATTTTGGTGATTTTCTCTTGTAACCTTTGGGAGCTTTAGGGTTATGGTAAAGGCCTATAGTTGTACATGTCAAAGTGTCCATTTCTCTTTCAATACAGTTGGGTCAGATTCCGTCATTATAATTTTTGTGATCAATCAATCAATCAATCAATCAATGATACATGTACTTGCATAACATGCATACCCCATGAAGGAATCTATTCGTACAGGGGGCCCACATGCAGGGCTTGAAACACCTTCATGTGTTACCTTCCATGCACTGACGAATGCAGCTACACGTTTGACACCTGGGTAGGAAGGAAGACCTGTGAATGAATATCTTGCTCATGGACACTTCCAGTCTGGACAGTTCACATGCCGCTCATTCAATTCAACCACATGACTTGAATTCATAAGCCATGTGTGTCTAGCTGTTATCGAAAGCTTTAATATTCTGAGTAAAAAAAATGTGTCACTTGCATAATGGAAAGACCAACAAATAATTGAAACTAAATTGCTTATTATGTATCATATAGTTTGTTTGAAGTCACAATGCACATAATATTTGTTTGCGAAACAATACAGAAATCATCTTTTTTTACAATATTTACAATACAATCTATATCATGGTCAATGAGTTATATATGTTAATACTTGCCTCTGTGTTGAAAAAACAATGAAAGATTGCCATAAAGAAGCCCTGAAAGACAAAAAAGAATGGAAATGTCAGTCATACTTTAGGCACTTACTTCCATTTCATAATATCAGCACTGTATTGTCTCTAATAAATGCCATGAGGATGTTGCAATCTTCTAAAAGTGTGGGGGCATTTATCAAAAGGTAGATTATCACAAATTTGCTATGTAAGCTGAAAAACACAGTAATACGGTCACAACTAGGTCAAGGTAATCAGGAAGTAGTGAAAAATCCATGATTGTGAACCTACTTATTAACTTACATGCAGCATTAAATATGATGAAAAAAATAAATCATGTTGTCTTTCCTAACGAGTATGGTAAGCTTAATTAAGTAAGAAAATGTTTAGGAAATGCTTTTAATGTTTGTTAACATTTTGCCTGGAATTTTTTAAGGGGTATTGGAGGAGAGTGTTTATTAGAGATAATACAAACTTTACAAACTTTGTGTTATAACAGGGAAACATTTTGGGGTACCCCTTTTTTATCTTTGCAGATCGGCACCCAAATTTAGTGGGTGCCGAGCTGCCGGTGTGTTTTTGCTCCTTGAAAAAAACAACATTATATTTTAAAATATCTGCATATTAATTATTTCAGGTATAAATATTCAAAAGATCCAACTCCCTAATTTTTTGCTGAACAGTGCCTGCAGACTATGAGTGGACCACGAGGCAACGTCAAAATGGCGCCCTCCTGGATCAGCTCCTGTTATAATAACAAAGAAAAGATTTCCCGGGATAGATAAGTAGGATTAAAAATTCTCACATACCTGGAGAGCATTCAAGATGACAAACAAATACGACAGCGAGATGTGCAGATGCTGAAAGTATCCAACGACCCAGGTCATGCCCAGTAGAGGCAGCAGCATCAGAGAGCTACGCACACCAGCTCTGCGGAAAAAACAATAGCATGTCACTTAATTATTAACACCTTAAGCACCAAATGGTGCAAATTGCACCAATCGTATGATTTCATTAATAGCTGCCTTATAGCAACATTTTTGAAATGTCTAGTTTAAATGCATAACAAATCATAAAAACATCCATATTTTTCAAAACTTTTATTGCTTCTCACGAATAAACTGATCAATTCTGCAAGTAGATCATGTGCACAAATAGTAAATCGTAAGAAAAATGTGTCATTCAGGGAAACAATAAAATTTGACAGAAAGCAGCTATCAATGAAAACATCAATTTTAGTGATCATGAACTCAATAGTATAAATGAAAAGCTTATTTCCAAAAGGGTCTAAAATCTACTTTTGGTCAAAATTGAGTTATTGGTGCCATAGTGTAATAGTGTCATGGAGCCAAACTATTTTTCCCAGATTTTGTTTGTTTCTAAAAGGGCCTTAATCCATTTTAGGGTGTAAATAAAGCTCTCAATAAAAAATAATCAATAAACTTTTTGATTTCCATAAGTGATTTTACTATAACTAGAGGAGCTATCCCTAACTTGTGAAGTAGTAAAAACTTAAAATAACTTTACATAAAATTAATGATTAAGTTCTGATTTCCTTGAGTGTTGTCACTTTAGTTAGAGGACCAAATCCTGGAGTGTAAAGCAGCGAAAACTTGAAAAGTAACTTTGCACCATACTTTTCACAACAAGAAAAAAGTTTTTGCTGGTTTTCTCAAAAAAGTACTGATGGATTTAGGCTCTTTTGGAAACAGACTCTTCAAAAAGAGCTATATTTTACAACCACTTCACAATAAACCAGCCAGTACACATTTTTGGTCACCCAACTTGAGTTTGTCTCACCATCGCATGGGCAATGTGATCATGTGACAGTTTTTCTCCTACAACCTATCAATCATTGTGTGATGATTATCATAGAAAGGTGACCTTAAACTAAAAGAGTAAATTTATTTAGATTATTATGCCATGTTATAATGTTAGTCAATTCTCAAGATCGAGTTACGGTGGCCTAGCACAGAAACGGTGCCGGACACGAGTGAGCTTATATCAGCGGTGTTGGACACAATTTCAAAGTATTTATCCCGGGCTTTTAGCGTACCTTCTGGCGTACTGTATCTTTGGCTATAATGTAATGCGATTTTTATTTCGTTTTTTTTTAAAGAACTATATAAGGACCAAAACATATGTGAAAAAGAGAGAGAAAAATAGAGCCGTTTTTTAATTAACAGTGTTTTTGTCTGATTTATTTTGATTTTACCGTAGAGGTCAATGGTAAAAAGTGGTAAAACATAGTGTATTTGAAGTGGATTTTTCTCAAAAACTAAGCCTGTGACCCCCATTTTTATTTCAGAAATGTGCTCAGCACATATTTAAACACCATATATGAAAAATAAATAGAGGAATTCTATCTTTGTGCTAGGCCACCTTAAACAAATTTTATTCACACTAGAACAATTGCAGTCAAATACTTCCATCCCTCCAATGAATTTGCAAAGAACTATTCAATTTACCCTTTTTGTACACATTCATTACCCTGATTATGTCAATACAACTGAATTTTTTTTTAGTGACACCTTGTGGCGCAAATCTCTAGAAAAAAATGGAATGATCAATTTACATAGTTTCAAATTAACCAGAAGTCCGGCCTATTTTTCATATTATCATATCATTTTATTTGCCAAGAAAAATATTGCAAAAAATACACAAATTGTTACACATCAAGAAAGATACATGTATAAAAACACATCAAGAAAATTTACATTAAAGAAATACTAAGGATACTAAAAGCAATACATTGCACATATAAATATGCCTAAGAACAGGTCACCATTTTAAATAAAATGTGGGGAAAAATGAATAAATGCCATACTAATAAATGCATGCCGAAGAGGAAATTTATCAGATATTAACAAGCAAGACGGGGTCGAGAATACTGAACAGGGATCCCCCCCCCCCAGCAGGGATAGTCAAATAGTGACAAGTAACTTTCAAAGTGGCTAAACCTATAATGGTTCCCTACATGAGAAACAGCACAAAACAGAGAGGACAAGACAAAAGAAAAAAATCTAGTAACATCTCTGGCATGGAGTCGTTAGCAAGACATGGGTACAACCTTTTACTCCCAACTTAATTGCTTAAAGTGCTCTTTTGGTAGGTAATCTGAGAACTTGATTCTCATCTATTCTTACTTGACACTGTTGACAGTACCCCCATCACCATCCAACTTTGATGCACCAACAACGATCTGAGTAACTCGAAACAGCACGACAAAATTGATCTGGAAATAAAAACAACAGAGTAAATAATAGTACAAAGCCTGTGAGAGCATATATGACTGCCTGATATAGGATTTTCCCCTAAAGTCTATCTTCTAAATGAGCTCAAAAAAATCGCGTCCAGAATATTCAAACAATCGAGCTTCTACGCACTCCGTGTGTACTCGTAATTCAGAATTTAATTCAAATGACAAAGCTGACACATGACGATCGCTATGACTGGTCAATTTTCCCCAGTGACAAGAACTTGGCGTGACAATTGCGGTAACAACCAATCATATCCAACTGTGTAAATTGCAGTTGGTCGCGTACGGTGCAGAGCACTACTTGACAACATGCATTAAAAACCGTGCAAAATGGGGAGCTCAATTCTTGTTTAAATCTGCATTGGACAATATTTCAAAATTTTTATCTGTTGGATGATTTATACTTGGTATGTTCCATAATAACAGTCAGCTGCCAAATATTGGAAACTTTTGATCAAAACCTTCAGAAAAGTAAAAAAACACCGAGTTTCGTTTTGCAAGTTAATCTTGGCTTGGGTATGAGGATATTCTCTGAAAGTTTGTAATGATACTTTATGTCAGGGACGGGGTTAAGTTTTGTTTGGAAAACATTGCTTTTACGTCATAGATTGCTGACAAATCAGAATAAATTTCAATTTTGCATTGAATTTGCTAATAATGTCAAGATTAGGATTTCAAATCTTGAGGGCAGTATTTATCGTTGTCGCCAACGATAATTAATAATGAAAGAACATCTAAATTTTTTGATATAAAGGGACTGAATTAGATATTGAAACTTTGTATGCTTTCATTATTATTAATAACACTTTGAATGATGCAAAAATCTCAAAGTGTTTTGAAAAAACTTTGGGGATGATGTTGTACTTGCCTGATGCCCCTTTAAATGCATATGTTACTGGCAAGAATAAACTTCTTCATTTGTATTAAGTCAAGTTTTTAAAATCCTTTTTAATTCTACCACAACATAATTACATAAAATTCAAATACAGATCATTATTCAGTCTCGAAGTGTTACGTGTAATCCGATTATCACCCTAACAATTGGTTCACGCTTTCTAGTTTTGAACCATGATCGAAATGATCACCACATAAAAGTATAGCATACACCGTTGTTAGGAATGTGCATGAACCAGTTACTGGGCAAGTAACATAACCACTACGATACTGAATTGCAACTGTGAATCTTAATAAATGAATTGGTGCATATTTATCAATTAGTTAAAAACATTCATACTGCTGCTGAATCAAAGCAAATTTTACTCAGGCGCTTACCAAGGGACAAACGTACAAGAAAGCCAATCACACTTACTTAAACTAGGATTAATTGATGGAAGTATAGGAATTTTGTACTCCGGCAACAATAGACCACTTTCGTATGTCCCATAATGCATCTTGAAAGTACCGCAAATTGCACAGTTGACCATAATTTAAGTTGTGCGCAATGTGCAGAACTTAATATATGGTCGCTATCATCGAGATAGTCAAATGCTTTTCCTTGCAAACGCAAAATTTGAGTGTTTTCATAGTCAAAGTAATTTTTAATGCATACCCAATATGCAGAGTTGAATCCATGTACGTAGGGACCTAACTTAGCCAAAGTTTGCAAATAGTTCAATTTCCTGTCTGTACTTTCTTTATCTATGAGGATCTCTATAGGACAAACAAAATAGCTATTTGATAATTTTCAGTAATTCTCTCAAAAGAAGATGATGTAAATGCAAACTTACCAAAATAACAGGGATTATTGGACCAATAAAAGCCCACAGTGTACCATCTTCAAAATCCAAGAAGCATCTGCAAGATATATACAAAAATGACACATATCAACTTGTTACTATCACAACAGGAATCTACATTGCAGA
>JXSR01S002912.1:0-10607 GCA_000969725.1 Ophiothrix spiculata | reverse complement strand
AAAATTGTGAAAAAAAAAAAAAAAAAATATTGATGCGGCCGTCAAAACGCATGCGCGCGAGGACGAGAAACTAGTATATTTTTTTACTTGGCCTTAGCTAAAAAAAACGGGCATGAAAATCGGATATTCCCTATGATTTTGTGGAAAATGTTTGATTTTGTGTCAATATCATAGAAAAAAGATGATACATCCATTAAAAATAGGTGTTGATGAAAAACAAATTTGGCATCACTTCCGGTTTGATGGTTGTATTTTCGCGCCAAATTTTGTAAACAAACCATTCAGAGTCTTCCGATCCTTCGTCGAAGAACACACCATTCTTCCATCAAAAACCAGTATTCCATTGAAGAACAAACCAGTCTTCCATCAAAGAATTTCCGTAAGAATATTCCAGCCAATATTCCAAGTTACTAACAGTAAGTTATTAGGTTTAATATCGTAACGTAAGCCCTGAGTCTAAAAAAAAAGGCTTTGTTTTTTCAAACATACATGTCTAATTCTGCATTCAACTTCAGGACAAGGTTGATCGTAAAACACGATCCGATTCACTTAAAGACGATCGCGGTGATAAGTTCCTACGAGTAGATTTTTTTTATTTTTTGTCGTTTATAGATAAGAGTCTAAATTTCAAAATTCAGCAATAAAAAATGGGGGTCACCTAGACCTACTAGTATGTCGACAAAACATTATATGTATTGTAGACATACTGATCTCCATTGAACAATGGTTAATTTTGCCAATTTTTTGAAGTCTCATTTTGAACAACTTGCATCATGAAAAATATGGGAAATGTGCTCTTGCACACCTTATTGAGTTGCTTAGGCCATAGGCCATGGTAGTCAAGGAGTTTACCAAACATAAACTTGTGAAAATTTTTGATCATTTTTATGTAAACAAACACCTAAAATTAAAAAATGCATGATCAAAGTACACATTTTGATTTTTTTAATCACCAAACACTCAAGTAGATGCTCATTAATATTGTTAACAATAATACATGAGTGATCCAACAAAAAAGGAATGACAAATAGCAAAAAAGTCGGTGGCTAATTTTAGCCACCGAGAACACATGCGTTGTATTGGAAGAAATGTCAAACTGTAATGGCTACCGTGGTCGTCTAGGGTCACCGAACATCTAAGACTAAGCGCGCTATGACGTCATATATGATGACGTCATTTTTCTTTTAATGAACGATAACTTGAAAAATCAAGCGTTAGATTACTTGGTGTAATTAACTTTTTTTATCTGTTCAATGTTATACAACCGAATTCCGACATTTCCGGTGATGAAAATTGTTTTTTAGATTTTTCTCCATATAATTTCATCTCAGGCTCTCTTTTTAAACAGTCGGTGACCCCATACTTTTTTTCTCGATCTGACATCCACTTGACATTCTCAATTAACCAGCCAAATATTAAAAAATTCTACTCGTAGCAAATAAGTGAAAAATCAGCATTTTGTAGTATAGGAAAACACACGTAAAAAGTTTTATCACTGAAAGTCCATTGGCTCGGGAGCACTCGTAGCAACTCGTTACTATTTCGCGCTATTTTCGGTGCTTTCCGGGAAGACAATACGTAAAAAGCTAGTGTGCGCGTTGCGTTTTGCGTATAATGAGGCGCAAATGTTACGCTTAGATACTACACGAGCGTTTTGTCAAAATCTTCCCGCCACTGACCAACAAATTCTGTTACACTGCCCTCTTGAATAAACACCGCGATCGTCTTTAAAGTCTATCTTATAAATAAGCTCCCTGAAAATCGCGTCCAGAATATTCAAACAATTGCGCTTCTATGCAATCCGTGCGTACGCGTAATTCAGAATTTAAATCACCTGACAAAGCTGACGCACGACAATCGTTATGACTGGTCAATTTTCCCCAGTGACAAGAACTTGGCGTGATGATCGCGGGAACAACTTATCACATCCGACTGCGTGAATTGCAGTGTGTCGCGTACGGCGCAGAGTACTACTTGACAACACGCATTAATGAGTAAAAACCCCGCGAAACGGGGAGCTTATTTCTGAGATTGACTTTAGTTGTGCTCACCCAACTTTATGGTCGGTTATTTTTACTTGCAAGGCTTTACTACGTCCGACCTAAAGTTGGGCTTTATTGATATTCCAAAATCGGGAGTTTCATTTTCACGGATTTCAGCCTCATCTAATGTCTCCGTTCGGACTAATGCTAATGCCCGATGTACGTCATGAATGAACTTCGTAATGGGGGGATGATATTTTACGTAAAATAAAATGACAATTTCTACGGTATTCAATGCACTTGGAAGGCTAATTTAAAATCAAAATTTCTACAGGAATTTGTCACCAAATGGCCATTTGAATAGGTTGAGGTGAATGAGAAGATTTGTAAGTGTATTCTCGTGTTATTAAAATGTAGTGTTATGAATATGATTTTAGTAAAAAAATATAGGAGCGCTTATGATTTCATGAGCGCTCTAATTGAGTTACGGTGCTACCAAGCTCTACCACTTTTGGACCACTAATAAAGCCCCACTGTGTGCGGTATAGTACAAAAAAATCATAAAAACACACACACAGTGGGGCAAGCATCACTAGATTCACTACTATGATAATCTTGTTCTTCGGATCGTGCGGGGAACTATACTATTATTCCGTAGAGCATGTACTGTACGCCAGAAACAAAAGATCCATTTATCCATAATATTGATTTCGCCAACTTGAACTTCATGATCATGTCCTTGAATGTAATCCATTTGCTTTTGAACATTTGAAAGGGTGATTTCATTCCATTTTAATTTGGTCGGCTTTGTTAGAGCTAGGTAAACAAAAAATTAAAAGTTTTTTCGATAATTATGAAATATATTTCATTTTAATTAAAGAGCTAATTGAAAGAAATCTAACAAGCCATAAATGAGCTCTTTGAGACTTGTGGCGAGATACATCAATTTTATTGCTAGAATTTTTGGGCCCTATAACAATAATGAATAGAACCAACTGTGCATGATTAAAGAGGGTGATTAAGTCAAATTTCATGAAAAATAAGGCTTTCAGTCAAAATCTAAATGGATCCAAGAAAATACTATAGATTGAGTAAATTAAAAATTCTTTTTTAAGATTTAATGATCAATATAGTTTTACGTAATGAGGGGGGATAGTTTGCTCAAATCTGGGTCCGAAGTGAGCCACCATTGGTGATCAGGGACTGTCTTTTGAAAAATGCCAGGCGAGCTGCAAATCACTCTCCTCCAGATTTTTAGGTGAGCTGTGGGAGAGTGATTTGACATAATTTGCAAGGAATTGTATCATTCATATTCTGCCTTGCAGGTGAGTGATAAATAGCTCTCCTCAGCTTCATTTAAGGAGAGTGATGGCGAGTAATCACTCTCACTACGCCTCAAAGGACAGTGCCTGGGTGATGTATTTAAACAAATGTTAAAAGTAACTAGCTTTGTAGCGCCTGCTTTTAATCCCTGGCTGGAATAGTAAAACACAGGTATGAAATAATGGTATCGCAAAACGACGTCACTTTACCATTTAATGAAATTCCAGGGTGCAATCTGCAACGTGACAATGTTTTGTTGACATCGTTTGATGACCGGGAACGCATTTATAGACAAGAAAAATCACATGTAGATATCGCCTTTAGTGGAAATAAATGACCAAAGTGAATAGTAAGTTTGTTTTATATGAAATAATCAAGCCAATTTGTTTGGAGTCATATCAATGTCACATGTAGCCGTAAGGTGCGTTACAAATTCCGGAACGCTAGCCCTAATTTTAGGTATAGGCTGCCGAATTCGTCGTCAGTGCCTCTTATAGTATATGAGGCACAAGTTCAGTGCAAGGACAAGGTGCAGTATTGGGTGCTTGTATTTTTTTGTAGCAGCTTGCACTGAACTTCTATACTCGCGTGAAGAAAATCTTTTCATTTTTATGTGTCTGGTGCGATGAGGTTAAAGTTCAAACGCAACTCACTCACTCCATAGAAAAATTCAAAGTTGCAGACCTCTTATTTTTCAAGATATGAAGCACACATGTGTTGGACGTGACAAAATGCGTTGGACGCGACTGGTGTGAACGGAAAATGTTTTGTTCATAGATCCAAGCCATTTCAAATTGGTTGTCAAAACTTTAGATACAATTTAATAGTAGAGATATAGTCCTCTTGGAGAGTAAGTATCACAAAAATAGAACTTACTTCATAAAGACAACAGAGCTTCTGCAAAAAGTGTTGGATGTGACAAAACTGTGAACGGAAAATTACGGATTAGATTTCAATAAATTCAATTTGCCACATCTGAATTAATTCTAGGACCACCAGTCATATAATTTTTTGTGGGCATTATCATGAAGGATTGTCTTTGCAAATGATACCATAAAATGCCACAAATATCCACCATCCATGGAGTGTTGGTGGATTTGTATAAAATGCTATTCAAAGTGAATGGAAAATGTCACGTCCAACACTTTATTTTGACTGCTCCATATAATTTTTTTTGAGCTCTCTGCTACACTTAATTTTCACATGGTAATAAAGTGTCACTGGTTGGCTAACAGAACTCAAAAGGAACAATGGACAGACTCAACATAGCTAATATGGCAGCTGAAACCAAAAGGACATGTATTTTTGGTTGACGCCATATCGGTCTAAATTTGACAATTTTGTGTGGGATGCCTCCTGAAGACCAAGCGCAAATAAGTTGGTTTAGGTATGGGAGGTAGGCCTAGTAGAGATGTAAGTAAAGTGTAAGTGACTCTGTATCACCTTCCTGTAAAAAATCCTACAGGCATTAAGTGAAAACTCATAAAATTGGCAATTACTGCGAAACGGGTCTGCAGCACTGTAGTACTAGTCCTGCCCACATACATTTGCTCGAGAAACACAAGCTACAAAAACATTGTTTTTTAGCTTTAGCTTTTTAGCTTTTAGCTGGTACTACCACAGCCAGAAGAGGGCACTGCGTTGGAGCCTATCGCATTAGTGCAAATACCAAATGTATAATTGTAATTTTCATATTTTAACACTTAAGTGCATATGGGGGTGGGGTCCATAATCCATATGGACCCTGGATTTTGATTTTCGCTCGAAGCGCAAAAACGCAACATAACCTGATAATGCTGTTTTATGTAATTGTCAAGGTAGGGGTTGCGCATGTTTTGGTGCAAAGAAAATTCAAATCGGTCGCGTCGTTTTTGAGATAATTAGCATAAACTGGTAAAATGATGGCGCTGTTCAAATTTTTTTATGTCCCTAAAACAGAAACGAAACAATTTTTTTGAATTTTTATTTCAGCAATGTATTTGTAATTATAATCTGATATTATGAACCAACATAGTGGGCAGTAGGGTTTGACCCGGGGGGCACTCAACTTTGAAAGTGGTAGGTATGTCAGGCGCGAAGCGCCGAAATTGGGGGCAGGTGAACTGATTTTCTGTAAAAAAATGGACCTTTTATACCGATTATTGGGGGTCTAGTGAACTGAAATTTTGGCCCAAAATATCCTCCTGAACTGAATTTTTTTGCATTTCCTGAGCAATTTATGTATTTAGAGCTAAAATTTTGTAGTTTGCTAAAAAACGGGGTCAAAAGAACTGAATCACGCTGAAAATGGGGATCTAGTGAGCGGCCTGGCGGCCTGAAAAAGGGGGTCTTGACTGCCGGACATATATATCCTACCCTTTTATGTGAGTGCCCCCCCCCCCCGGGGGTTTGACCCCCACCTTTTTTATTTTACCACACCCTTTTTATAAAGGCACCCTTAATACTTAAAATTCCAGACCCCCACCCTTTTAGCAATTTATTCTTACATCCACTTTTGGTGTCATATGGTAATGTTATACACGGACACCCAAAAGCATTTAACATACTAAAATATCACCTCACTTATTTTTAACCAGAAAGTATTCCTATTTATCTTACACCTAGTTTTGGTGTCATGATAACACCCAAAAGCAATCCTGAAATATCACTTCACTTATTTTCAGATAAAGGATATTCCATTTTGTTTTCCATTTTGTTTTTTTGTTGCACAAATTGGGAGTTTGAAGAACCCCCACCCTTTATAGTTTGCTTCCACCCTTTATATCAATCCACTCTTTTTAGTGGAAAAATGTGAACCCCCACCCTTTAACAATTGTTTAAGATTTCAAACCCCCACCCATTAAAATGCGTGGACTGCCCACTATGGCCAATTTTCATTGAAAAATTCCTTTGGGAAAGCAGATTTCCAATTTTTGGCGGGAAATTTTTTGGAAAAAATGAAAATTTGACACAAATTTGAAATTCGGCCGCCATTTTGAAACGGAATGACGGATTTTTAATTTTTTTGTTTTATATGATTTTAATTGAGTTGGTTTATCACTGTGCACAGTTTTAACTTTAGATAAATAGTATGGAGAACATTGTTTTTAAAGCGATCAAAATCCATGCACTAATGGGATTCTAAAACATTTACACTAAGACTTCCTAAGTAAGAGTTGTTAGTTGCACAAAATTGCTGTTTGTGCGCATAAAGTTTTTGGAAATGTATGAGAGATATAATGCTTTTTCTTGTATTTATCTAATTTTCAGACTCTCAAACTTGTGATTGGTGTATGTAGATTTTCATCAATTTTGAAAGAAATCTAACAAAAAATTTCACCTATATTTCCAGGTAAAAAAAAAAAGAAACGGTAATGGAAACTGAAATACTAGCCTCCAAAGAAAACGTCTCCACCGATGTCAAACGACAAAAGACGGAGGACGCCGCCACTAATGATGTCAAGCCAACTCCGCCGCCAGTAACGAGATCACATGATGAGTACAAGTATCTCGACCTCATCCAACATATTATTGATCATGGCCAGGTCAAAAGAGACAGGACAGGGACTGGAACCAAGTCTATTTTTGGTGCTCAATGCAGATACAATCTCAGAGGTAGCTATTCCATTTAGAGATCATACCCCTACTGTGAAAGATATATATTTGAGTCTTTCACAAAGGGCGTATGAATCAAGAATGAACTTAAAGAGAATTGATCATCATGGCCAGATCAAAAGAGACAGGACAGGGACTGGAACCAAGTCTATTTTTGGTGCTCAGTGCAGATACAATCTCAGAGGTAGCTATTCTATTTAATAGAGATCATACGCCTACTGTGAAAAATGTTTTTTTGAGCCTTTCACAAAGGGGGTGTATGGATTAAGAATGAACTTAAAGAAAATTGATCATGGCCAGGTCGGACAGTCACGTAAAGCTGTGGGTCCCCTGTACGAATAGACTCCTTCATGGGGTATGCATGTTATCATGCAAGTACTTGTATCATTGATTGATTGATTGATTGATTGATTGATCAAAAGAGGCAGGACAGGGACTGGAACCAAGTCTATTTTTGGTGCTAAGTGCAGATACAACCTGAGAGGTAGCTATTCCATTTAGAAATCAGCTGCGGATCCAGGGGGGGGGGAGCGGAAGGGGCGGGCGCCCCCGTAAAATTGACAAAATCCTGCAAAATCAGCCTAATTTTTTGTTATAAAAACTGAAAAACACACTCTCCGTCCCCCGTGAAATTCAGATCCTAGATCCGCAACTGGAAATCATACGCCTACCGTAAACCGGGGTGACTTTGAACGCTTTTTTCAGCTTTTGCCATTTTTTTTATTTTCAACATTGAAAAGTGTCTGATATTTTGCTTTCAAAATACCTCCTGGGGCATGGTCTTTCTCATGTTACATTTTTGTAGAACTAGCTGTTATGTTAGATATATATACTTTTAATTTTTAAGTACCGTTCAAAGTCACCCCGGCATGGGGTGACTTTGAACGGGACACATTTTTCCTGGAATAAAGTGAGATAAATGCATTCCTAGAACTAGAAAATGTCATTATTCCACAGAAATACAATTGTTTTGATCATAAGAAAATCAAAAATGGATGATAATGCATACATTGTGTCCTAGACTTGAAAATCTGTAAGCAACAATCAAGTGTGCTGGTTGCCCAGTTAGAGCATGTGTTTATATGGGAGATATAGGCGTTCAAAGTCACCCCGGGATTGTTTTTTCTCAATATAGAGAATAAGAAAGAAATTTCCAAAAATATATACATTAATTATTGTAAACTATTATATTCCTGAATCCAACCATATTAATTTTAATTTCATTGGATCATTGTTACCATGGTAACCATTGAGATTTTTCCCACCTACGAAAATTGCTAGATAAATATGGCAACATATTTATAAGGGTATAACGAACAACTGGCAACACCTACGATAGTGTCTCTAACATGTAACATTGCTTATAATATCCCCTGTTCAATCATTAATTTAAAAACATTATATCTTCAAGGATAAGTGAGATAATGGCTGATTAATTTGACCATTTTAAAGTGTTCAAAGTCACCCCGGCGTTCAAAGTCACCCCGGTTTACGGTACTGTGAAAGATGTATTTTTGAATCTTTCAGAGAGGGCGTATGAACCAAGTTGGTGCTCACACACCTTGTATTTTGAGGCGGGCGATTCCGATAGCATGCCATCCATCACAAACTTAAAATGATCTTGAGGAAATTATACATAAGAAGATACAAAATGCACACTTACAGCCGGGCTTGCAGCACACCTGAATATCCTGAGAAGTGTTATTTGTAGCTCATCAAGTATTTTCAAAATTCAAGGCCTGTGCTCATTGCAGACACAATCTCAGCGATAACAAAGCAAAGAAAAATAAATTTTGTTTTCGGTAACATTCTGTAAAAAAATGGTATAGGAAAGAAGGGAGCAAATCTTATTTCACCCCAAGTACTGATGCTTTTAGTATTTGGGACACCGAGAATG
Organism: Ophiothrix spiculata; assembly: GCA_000969725.1. Lineage (NCBI taxonomy): Eukaryota > Metazoa > Echinodermata > Ophiuroidea > Amphilepidida > Ophiotrichidae > Ophiothrix > Ophiothrix spiculata. Next base: position 1,811 of record JXSR01S002912.1, on the reverse strand, counting down.
GGAAACTATTTTTTTTTATTTTACAGAGAAGTTATATTGCTCATAAACCACATTTGATAAATGAATTTTCAATAAATTTTTTGATGAAACAACATTTCTGCAGCAAGCAGTCAGTTTTCATCTCCTTTACTCCCGGTCAAAAGTGTTTGCGCACGCTTAAATACGAGCTAAAACGTAATTATTATATTAAACGACCAAGACTCTGAAAAAATTCATGTGTTTTTTAGTTGCCTAATGTATCCAATATAAATAATCTGTGTTTCCTCTGATATTCGATCATCCATAACCATAAAAATGACAATTTTTCTGGACAATATACCACACACACTTTTTGCTATGTACCTATGTAGTTTATTATAATAGTTCAGTGCTGGTTATCACAGTGTAACCGTTAAGAACAAATGTGCAACTTTATGTACTTAAACCTCATTTTTGAATGTGCGGAAGAAAGTGTACACTGTCACTGTACAGTATGTTTAGCACACCATTTTTTCAAATACGGTAATTCAATTCCTGTTTTTTAGATCTATGCAAAATATAAATAAAAAAAATATGATGCAAATGATGAATGGTTCTCGAGATATGGCTGGTTAAAGGTTTTGTGCGCAAACACTTTTAATCGGGAGTGTATTTGAGTCAAAGGAGGAACTACTAAAAATAGAGCAATGTTGTTAATAATATGCATTTAACTCTTTATTTCTAACCGCAGGACAGTTTCCTTTACTGACGACCAAGAGGGTGTTCTGGCGTGGGGTGGCCGAAGAACTCATCTGGTTTATTCAAGGGTGTACCAATGGCAAGAAATTATCGGAGAAGAACATCAAGATCTGGGACGCTAATGGTTCAAGGGAATTCCTGGACAACAGAGGACTCAACCATTATGAGGAAGGTATGACTATACTCTTTAAATCTTGAAGTATGCAACAAGTAGCCGATTAACACACAAAAACCAATATGACCATACGGGGAAGTAAATTAGTCCATATTTCACAAATCGTGCAAGGCACCAGATCTTGCTGAATATTCAAATGAATTTATTTATAATGTTTTTCTATGTGTTATCAAAAAAATAAGCCCAAAATAATGAAGAATTAATGTAAAAATATATTAATACGCAGTGATTCGGCCTTAATCAATCATTACTAGTCTCTTACACAATACAAAACCACCAGTTCACAATGTTGAAGAATATGAGGGATATGGTATGGATCTTGCAACAGAGTCTGATTTCTTGTTGCATACTTCAAGGTGTATAGAGTATAGAAGTCTTGTCTTCTGAGTTGATATAACCTGAAACTGTTGCATTATAAGGCAATAAATGATCACATCCGCTTCAGTTTATTTTCAATTTTCAGAAATATATTTGAAATTTGCATGCATTCTTTATTATACAAGATTTGGGAGCTACCCTATTCACTCGTCTAATTCAACTGTTTTCCATCTGACAATCTCCTTAAATAAACAAAATCCCCATTTCCAAAAGTTTGACAAATAGTCATACTCTATGACCGACACTTCATTTAAATTATTTTAACAATTTTTGGCACGCTAGTATGAAAGCGCTCAACTGTAACGTGATCTAAATTCCAAAAATGAGTAGTTGAATTGGACGAGTGGATACGGTATCTTGAGTCACTAAGATATATATCATCCCTGTTGAATCCACCAACTCAACCTCATATTTCAGCAGATCTTGGGACGTAGTCATGTTCCACATCAATGTTGAAGGTTGGCTTTCATTTTCTGAAACGCATTTGAGATCCGTTTGCCTCTTTTATTAGACGAGAGTTGATGGAAGTTGGAGCTATTCT
>JXSR01S002911.1:26616-39519 GCA_000969725.1 Ophiothrix spiculata | reverse complement strand
TTTAATGTGTTTTTCTTTCTGCATTTTTGGTAAAAAAAGAAGAAAAAAAAGAAAAATAGCATATCGCATTGCATTTTTGAAAATAAAAAAATAAAAAAGTGCATATTGCATTGTACTTTTCAAGCATGTTACCAGAAACAAACTTGTTTTTCTATTTGGCTAAAAGTACTTATTTTACATCATTTCACATCATACACAGGAGATTTTTTATGGTTGTCTTCCTCGGGGGAAGGGGGTGGGGGTCCACTCAAGTATAATGTTGCAGACATAGCATGACCACAGTTTTTTCAAAACATCCCTAAAGGGTGAAAGGTTCTGAAGCCAAAATACAGGGTGTATCAAAAAGAAGTTATTAAAAGTTATTTGTAAATTTGTTTTTAATTATAAGTAAAATAGACCATTGTCTTTGCACAGATGTGCGACGACCGATACGAAAATTATGGTCTGTTTTGTAAATTGCAAATAAAATCTGTTGTGTAAAAATCGCATTTTTCCACATTTGCAATGTTGAGTGAAGGTAACATTTTTTTAGCTAAAAAGAAGATCAAATAAGACGAAACAAATAATCTTCTGAGGCTTGGAGGCTAAATTCTTTCTATTTTGGTCTTGTAATGACAGTTCAAGTCTTAGATACACTTTGGATATTTGACCATTGTCTGCTATTTGTTATCACACTTCATTTACAAGGCTTTTTCACTGTCCACACAAAAGAAAACAATGTTCCTGGATACTTTAATTCACCACTGTTGTGGCATCAGTAATGATTTCCAAAAGTCACTTCACTCACTTGGTTTGATGTCGTAAGGTCTCTTTCATAAGGGATAGTTTAAGCCAAAGACATTAACGACATAATCAACATCTTTTGATCAATGTTTAAAGCGAATTGCCACAACAAGTGTCGCACTTTGTTAACAGAGCCTTAATCTGACATGCAGGTAATGTTAAAGTTCTCTGATCTTTGTAAAAGTGGAAAGAACATAAGGATCCTTCATTATTTTGATTGACTTTGCGCAACGTGTTTTTTTACAATTTACACATTTTTTTACCATTGACCATAATGTTTGAATCGGTTGTCGCACATCTGTTATTTTTTTCTGTTATGGAAAGGCAATGGTCTATTTCACTTATAATTAAAACAAATTTACAGAATGTGTTATACTTTTTGAAATAGAGGCACATTAATACCTGTAAACTTCTTTTTGATACACTCTGTATACCTTATTCACACCCTACATTGGTATTTTATCAAAACAGTTTTCACATTAGGGTTGAAAAAGTACCCTATTTCTTGAAAATGCTGTTTTTGATACCCTAAACTGTGTCACCTGATTCACCCTTCAGTCCTCAAAAACAACCCTAATTCACCTTTTTCTTGGTCACGATATGCCTGCAGCATCATACTTGAGGGGCCCACCCCCGGGTTGTTTTCTGCATGTGTACTCTTAGGCTGTATTTAAAAAGCACAATGATGATTAAAAGAAGCCTTGCAAAAAATAATTACCAATTTTGTGTTTTGAGTTAAAAAGAAAAACATCATATTCCACTTTTTCAAAAATGCATGAGAAGAAAAAGATAACTAAAGGTGATTGTTTAACCATGAAAAATATCAGATGTATGTCTGGGTATTTTTTATTGTGTTCAAGAGTGTGGATTAATAAAATCAAATATATATTTGAGTGGTTCTCTGGCAAAATGAGCGGAAAGTCGGGATTGAAGATTTTGAATAAATGGCTGCTAAAGTAAAAATATGGTGAAAAATCAAATTTCGTTTGTTGACATAAATAGCATATGTACATAGTGTTCAACTATAAATCGAGTTTCGAAGGTCAAATATGCCGAGAAGTACAATTATTCCCGGTTAATTGATAGCATTTTGCTATCTTACACTATATTAATCAGTACCTTTAAAAAAATTTGTGGCCAGTGGCGGCACCAGCATCTCATTTCTGGGGGGCAAACGAGGGGCAAGATAAATTTTTGGTGGTCAAAAAATTGAAAAAAATTAACGCGCACAGCGCGCAAAATTTTTTAGACAAAAAGTGTTATGTGGCACAATTTTTTCGGATAAATTTGTTTATTTTGGCTAAAAAACGCCTATTTTCTACTAAAATAATGATTATTAATAGTAAAATACGTGCGAAGCGTGCAAAATTTTTAAATTTTATGTCAAAATGATCAATAAAAAGGGGTAATTGAGGGAAATTTGCGCCTAAAAGCTTCTGATTTTTTTTTTTTTTTTGGGCGGGGGGGGGGCAAAAATTTTTCTTGGGGGGGCAAATACCCCCCATGCCCCCCGTGGTGCCGCCACTGTTTGTGGCAATTTTTTTCTTCCAGATTTTGAGTGGACTGCCTTATATTTCAATCTTTGAATGAAGATTGGAGAAAAAAAGTATGACATATTATATTATATATCATTCGAAAGCTGATATTATATAGAATTAGAATATGTCATAAACTCATTGTTGAAAATCGTGACTTTCCACTCATTTTGCCAGAGCACACCACATTTCGTCCAAGTTTTGAATTTAAAGTAGAAAAAAAATGCTAAAAAAAACCTTATTGTGAAATCAAGGCTCTAGGAGCATAGATTTTCAAGTGAAAATATATAGCGTCATACATTCTAAAACCTGTTTTAGTAGGTCAAGTGAGTCTTAGGAACTTAGTAGATGCTTTTAGTCCTGAAAAAGAATCAGACTTACTCAGGGAAAGGGGGGGGGGGTCACTTATACTGACAATGTGTGTATGTGCCTGCCTTTCAGGGTAGTTTTCACAGATTTTGGTAGGCCTATAGCTGTCTGGAATTAACAGGTGGTTTCCATATTGAAATACACCCAATTATGGGTGTATTTTGAAAAAAAAAATGAATGAAAAGACACCCAATTTGAGTAAAATTATATGATTTACTTTTAAAAAATAAATAAATTATACTGATTGGGTGGTTTTTGAGTCCAAACTAATTAAAGTCTGGTGGCATGTTTGCATACACAAAATATTTGAAGTATACCCCTTGGGATTTAAATGTAGGCCAGGAAATAGTAACTCTCATTCAGAGCCTCAGATTGGAGTTCCTGCTTCTGCTTCTTAAAGGGGCATTGCTTGGTTTATGGCACCATTCCATACTGACAGTGTACATATTGGTGCTTAAATGGAATAGTGACACAAACACATCAGAAATTTTTTACTTTGAATTAATTTGGAGCAAAAAACCTTTCAGTGCGATGTCACAAAAGTTACGGAACGATGAACTTTATTCAGGATTTTGGCAATTGATTTATTTCTTAAACACCTGCATTTTTTTATCCCACTAGTGAGCACCATTATCAACAACAAACACATGAATAATGTTTATGCTAGGTTCTGTAGCCATGTAAAATTTTCAATTTTTTGGTCACAGACGTTACTTTGGAAAATAAAAGAAGTTTTAATTTTTTAAATTATTTTTTATGATGATGGAAATAAATAAATATGAAAGTCACTCATTTTTGTGTTCCAAAAACATAATGAGAAACATTATTTTACTTGGACTAAAATGGAACATAACTGTGGTAACTTTCCCAAGCAAGCAAGCACAATATGTAAATGTCATATGCAAATGTAATGAATTGCCTAATTTGAAATCCAATATTTGCAGCACTGTGGCCTACTTTTTGCAAGACTTTTTTATTGTTATCCACTGTGCAAATATTAAGACTTGAATTATATAATGTATCAAGCTATGGCTGGAAATAGACATTTATTTGATGATATATTTCTTATTAAAGGTGCAGTGGATTTTAAAATACTAAATTTTGACTATGTATTTATTATTAGACCTTAAAAATGCATAACCATTTTCCGATCAACCCAAAACTGAGCAAAAGTTTGGTTAACCCTAACAGAACCAAATCGCAGTTTAGAAAATCAAGAAAAAGTCCACTGAGATATGTCACAGACATAGGTTATATGACTTATTGATGGCTCACTACAGGTATCACTCACTTGGGAAACGGGAAGTCCCTGGTTCGAATCCTGGTGAGAGAACATCACCTTTCCCATTTCGAGGATGAGTCCAACAAGAGCCAAGTGTGAGCCTAGGGTTAATTAGTCTTTGTCAAAGACTGGATTTATGTTATGATCACTAACATCGAGCGTCGAAAACGCAAGTTGGAGGCTAGGAATTGGTTCCATATCTCGTGGCGGTTCCTTTGCGTTTGTATTATCATGATACATGGGCAGTAACAATGACTGAAGCCCATGATATACTTACAAGATGCAGCTAGCGTGTGGTTTGATTTTAGACGCTGCGAAGACGCTAACCAGCCGCTAGCAAGTTAAAATATTTTCAACTTTAGCGTCTCCGTTAGCATCTAGCTAGATGCTAGCTGCATCTTACTAGTATATCATGGGCTTAAGGGTTAACTTTCAATTTCTGCTACAGTTGTACTGGTCATTTTGAGTTGTTAGTAAATTAGTCTATTGTTTATGACTAATCTAAATGATAATGGTGCGTATTTATGGATATGGCAACCTCAAGTCTTTGATTGTTTGCATGTACATTAACAATCTGACATATTCAGGTATAATACGTCACATAAAGGACCTTTATAGATTTGAAGAAGTTTCATTTTATGGAAAGCATAGCTAACTGCTGTCGATATTAGTTGTAAATGTCATATTTAAAGAGCCAGCCCATTAGGTGATATTACTATTTGTTTTTAATTATATAAAAAACAGGAATGTTGCTGGTCAAACAGATCTGCCCAACAAAGTAAAAACGAAGTATGTGTATTGTAGATATATTGCAAGTTACTTCCTTTTCCCTTGGAGAAATCCTGAATAAAGGAGCAGACAATCAATTCTTTCTTGCAGCCTACATTTATTTGTCACAACCCTGGCTTGAGCAATAAACCTTCTTAGAATATGCAGTTTTCACACACTTGGCTGTGGTTGGACTCGAATGTGAAAAGATCAATACAGCTACCCGGGGGAGGGGACAGTCAAATATGAAATGGATACGGGTGTAAGGCCCTTGCTCCGACAGGCTGGGGCATTCGATGAGAGCGGAGGCTCAAAAAATAAGGGGCCATTAGGTGAGAGCATGATTTTTGACATTTGGTGAGAGAAAAAATACAAAAATATGAGAGCGCATTGGTCAAAAAATGAGGGATCATTGGGTGAGAATATGATTGTTGACATTTGGAGAGCAAAATTTGGCAATCGGTGAGAAAAAAATTTATGGAGTCTTTGGGTGAGAGCACATGCAAATGTAAAAAATTGTGCGTCTTTGGGTGACAGTGACGCTGAAAAAGGGAGTCTTTTGAGCCTTACATAGGCGTCGCCTCCAGAATGGGACTGCAGCTTATGTTTAACAGTCTGAGACTTAACCAACTGAGCCTTCAAGAACCACAAAAGTTGATTTAGATATCCTAAACATGACAGATCTTACAACTTTAAGGAGCTTAAAAGGCACAAAAAGTTTCCCTGAGTTTTAACTATGCTTGCTTTTTAAAGATCTGTTTTAACAAGGCTCAAGGAGAGCCCTTATTCACTTTATAAGCTAAAGCCATGTTTAGTAAATCTAAATTCATTACATCTTTGTGGTGACAGACAATTTTAACATATTAGAAAATTACATTATATCTAAAAGGTTACAGGATGACATTTTACAAAAGAGTCAGATTTGAAATCGTTCAAATTACCATGACCTTTCTGTTGTCAGCCATACATTAACATTCAAATTTAATCCAAGCATGTAATTTCTGAGACTTCATTAGATGATAATTGACAGTTATAGCTTACATAATGAACAGTTGAAATGCCAACATTTTAATGATGTATAATAAAGTTCAAAATACAACATGACTACAAAAATTATGTATGATACCTCTTTCAACTGATTTTAGCTGAATTTTGCTTTAAAAAAAGAACATAGTTTATTTATTTGACTTTTGAATGTAATCTGATGTCCTGATGCTTGAATTGAAGAAATATGTTTGCCCACCACTTTTGACCATAAAACTTGGGCTTCACCACTGAAATACGTTTGCCCACCACTTTTGACCATAAACCTGGGCTTCACTACTGAAATACGTTTGCCCACCACTTTTGACCATAAAACTTGGGCTTCACCACTGAAATATGTTTGCCCACCACTTTTGACCATAAACTTGGGCTTCACTACTGAAATATGTTTGCCAACCACTTTTGACCATAAACTTGGGCTTCACCACTGAAATATGTTTGCCCACCACTTTTGACCATCAACTTGGGCTTCACTACTATAATATGTTTGCCCACCACTTTTGACCATAAACTTACTGAAATATGTTTGCCCACCACTTTTGACCATAAACTTGGGATTCACCACTGAAATATGTTTGCCCACCACTTTTGACCATAAACCTGGGCTTCACTACTGAAATACGTTTGCCCACCACTTTTGACCATAAACTTGGGCTTCACTACTGAAATATGTTTGCCCACCACTTTTGACTATAAACTTTGGCTTCACTACTGAAATATGTTTGCCCACCACTTTTGACCATAAAACTTGGGCTTCACCACTGAAATACGTTTGCCCACCACTTTTGACCATAAACTTTGGCTTCAACACTGAAATATGTTTGCCCACCACTTTTGACCATAAACTTTGGCTTCAACACTGAAATATGTTTGCCCACCACTTTTGACCATAAACTTTGGCTTCAACACTGAGTTTGCCCACCACTTTTGACCATAAACTTTGGCTTCAACACTGAAATATGTTTGCCCACCACTTTTGACCATAAACTTTGGCTTCAACACTGGTATACCATTAAGCCTCCATTTTTCTGTTGTACAAACTCAAAATTCTGTTTTCATAGTTGTAGTTTCCACGATTTTTCCGCTTTACACAAAATCATGCATATAAACACCAATATATTACCTAATATTTTATTCTTTACTTTTAATTTTAAATATGGTATTAATAACTAGAATATTGATTTAAGACAAGTAGATATTTGCTTAATTTCTAAATTACTACTGATTTTAAGGTTTTTTCTTAGAATTACCTGATTTTCCATATTCCACGTTACAAATGCCATTTCCACAAATGTTGTCCGTTTTCCGTATCGCGGATAAATGGAGACCGCAATCAAATTTCCTTCCTCTATCAAGCACTTCGTCATGTGAGTGCAAGAAAGTCGTATCCGTAATAGCTGCCATTCGTCATAAATTTCGATTGCACACTTTATAATATTCAGTCTTGGGTCAGTGGTTCTTGAAATGGTTCCTCAGGTGACGGTGTCACCTGAAGAACCATTTCAAGAGCCAATGAAATAAGACAGGGAAATTTCAAGGGATTTTTCACATTTTTGTGACAAGGCATAAAATAAATATAACTTAGGGCAGCCATTGCAGATATGACTTTCTTGCACTCACGTCACGACAAGTCCTTAGCAAGGACCCAGTATAAGACACTGATAACCAGTGTCATTTGTCAGTATTTCCTCCAAACTAAATTTGATCTCTTTTGAGCAAGGCTTTGTTTGCGTAACTACTGCTCACATCCACAAAGTCTTTAAAAATGGTATCTTGTTCCATCGCAATATTTTTCAAATCAATCCCTGGTTGGTACTGGTGGCTATATTAGACTTGTTTTGTAGTATTGAATAAACAAAAGGCAATTTCTATTTTTAAGGCCACATAAACAAATAAGTTGCTTCTCGTCTGAAAGGTTTCTCAAAATGTGAGGAGGGAGGGAGGTTTTTTTTTTTAGGTTGGGGAGGCCAAGCATTCCAGGTTTACCCTTGGTTGACTGCACATTCAGTTGCTGTCTTTTAACTCATTGTGATATAGATAGATGTTGGTTTGACGACAGTTTTGACGTTAAAAACATCAAGAATTAAGCGGGGTCTTGATATTTGGACGATTTAGCTCAATTTTTTAACACCTTTTTAGCATTAAGAAAAAAAAGTGGTACGGCACCAAAAAGTGAGTAGGGCTCGGAGGAGAAACAACTTTGTTTATGAGGCCTAAACAATGATTTTCAGAGAATAGGTTTCAATATCATGTTTGCCAATAAACAAAAGTTATGGAAGTGCTAAAGTGACATCTGACCATTAGGCCAAAAAAATTGTTTTTTTGTCCTTTTGAGGATAAAATTTTAAAATAAGACTGGTCGGTCAGGATTTTTTTCACTTTTTCATCAACATGATCATAGTCACCCTGAGGTATATGGCAACATAGCAAGATCATTTTTCAATTAATTCATGACACCGAAGATTTGTACTTTAACACATTTATTGTGAGCAGTGGCGGCACCAGCATCTCATATCTGGGGGCAAACAGGGGGCAAGACAAATTTCTGGGGGGGCAAAAAATTGAAAGAAAATGAATGCGCGAAAATTGTTGGCCTAAAAATGTAATGCGCGCTTAGCGCACAAATTTTTTTACATTTTATGTAAAAATGATCAATAAAAAGGGGTGATTGAGAGAAATTTGCGCCTAAAAGCTTCTGATTTTTTTTTTTCTGGGGGCAAACGGGCAAAAATGTCAGGGGGCAAATACCCCCCCCCTGAAGGCTGTAACAGTGCGTATCATTCCTGGACAGTTGGTGTTCAGTTAAAACTGTGGTTTAACTAAACGTGTTTCTGGAATTCAGGTCTAAAAATTTTAAATCTTAAAGCTATTGAGATCATTTTAAAAGAGCACTTACCTGATTGGGTTAAATTTCAGGTGAAAATGACCAGCATGAAATATAAGAGAAACAAACAACAGAAAGAGGATGTTATGTTCTTGCATATATGATTTAGCACAGCTGAGAAATCCATGTAAAAATGTTTAGAGAGTTTTGGAGGTGAAAATATGATTGATGTTTTTTCATGAGGGGTTTTAACAAAAAACACATTTTACTTTCCCCTGCCCTTCTGAAAAATCTCATTAATATCATTAATACACACCCATTGCAAAATGCACCCCTCAAAGTAGTAAATAACTACCATGAAGTTATGTCAATGCATCTGATGTGTTAGCTGCCCTGAGTTATATATATTTTACCACTGTCACAAGAATCCATCAAAATTACACTGTCTTATGTCAGTGGTTCTTGAAATGGTTCTTTAGGTGACAGTGTCACCTGAAGAACCATTTCAAGAACCACTGACCCAAGACTGGAGATTATACAGTGTACAATCCAAATTTATGACAAATGGTAGCTATTGCAGATACGACTTTCTTGCACCCACATGACGAAGTATCCATCCCAGGATCGTGTGAAGCTATTGTATAATAGCTGCCCTGTGCATTTTTCTTCACCGTTCTTGAGCCAAATTTAGGTAAGTTATCACTCTTGTCCCTTTCGTCATCAAAAAGTTAGGATTACTTTATATTTGCCAGCTAGTTGAGTCAGTACTATTAGAGAGAATATTATGTTTCAAACAAGTGCTCTCTCCAATCAATGTTTTCTTTCATAACAAACAAACCAAAGAAGCTGGCCTTCAAAAAACTCATGAAATCTATCAGTCGTCGTGCAATAACATGCTCTTACTCAATTTTCTATTCAAAATTTGACCACGATTGGTCTGTGTCCTAGGTTTGTCCTAATTATTTTTTATTTTCCTTCAGGTGCAATTGACTTCATTGCAATGGCTTTTAAGCCAACATTTTATTTGGTACAATTAATTTTACCCATTTGGGCTTCCTGCCATCTCTGTCTCAGATTTTTATCCCCTCTATTTTTACTGATGGCTCACCCAGAAAGGGGGGACTTTGAAGATAATATCAATTTTGATTTTATCATTTCATCTGTTACAGCATTTTCTAAGCTTTTAAATGGCACCTTACTTGCTGGAATTAATCAAGGCGATCAAATTTTACTACAGAAAATCTGCTGGAAATTCTTATTATTTTCTGCATTTTTTGTTGCCTATTTTCATCAGTTTCTCAAAAAGGTTTTGTCGCAAAGTCCCCCTTTTCGGGGTGAGTCATCACATATTTGACAGCTAATTGAGTCATTACTATATTGTTATTCTTATGCTTAGGGATCCAAATCTGAGTTGAGGGTGTGTTTGGTGACCAAAACCCGATAAAGGCAAAAATGCAATTTGATAACATAATTATATTTTTATTTGAGTTGGAAGAGCTAATAAAAATATGTATATTGATTTCAATAATAATGTTATATAGAAAATGTCAGTTTGTGAATGAATGGTTATGGTGCAGAGGATAAATGGAATAACCATAGACTCACCACTCACTGTATGCAGTGCCCCAAGAAGGAGCATTCGCACAGGGGACCAATGGCATTACATAACTCTGAACCATGGAACAATTAAAGCAAAGTTTCTTGCCCAAGGAAACAAGGAGACATGGTCCGTCCGGCAGTGCCGCCACTGGGGCTCACTGGGACCCACAACCATAAATGGTGCATCTGATACTTAAGTACTACCTATTTTGCTGCGAGTATGCTGCTGTCACAAAATTATTTGGGCCTTATAAAATTTAGTGATGTGATTGTCAGGATTTGAAAGATGTGTGGAAAACATGTCTGTATCTTTTGAATTTATCATTGGTTTAACCCAAAAAAGTGTGCACAACAAATGTATAAAGTCTGTGTATGCCACTGCTAAGGATTATTGATCAAAATGTTATGGAGCAGCTAAATAGAATATATGAATTCTAAGGTATGTCATTATCTTTGAACCTAGACATTTAGTGAGTGGGATAAAAGGTTTCTAGGCTGAGCTGATTGACATTTTGTTAATGCACTCAAATACTTGGGTGTTGTGAGGAAACATTTAAGAGAATTACGGTGTTGCATATCAAATAATCATCCCGGTATGAACATTCCGTCAAGTGAGTGCAAGAAAGTTTTATCTACAATAGCTGCCATTTGTCATAAATTTGAATTGCGCACTGTATGATGTCCAGTGTAAGGTCAGCAGCTCTTGAAATGGTTCTTCATGTGACATTGTCATCTGAAAATCATTACAAGAGCCAGTGACATATAGGAGAGGAATTTTGAGGGATGTTTTGCATTCTAGCGATAGAGGTGTTAAATAAATATGATATATGGCAGCCATTACAGATATGACTTTCTTGCACTCACATGATGACTTGTATTCTAAAGTGAATTTATCTACTATTTCCATGGTGTAAAACACTGAAAAGGAATCATTTGCCTCAGAGATGAATGGCTTGTGCAAATGTCAGACAAAATGTTTTTAGATTGAAAATACATACACAATAAAGGTGAGTTTTCCAGGAGATACTCAAGAGTTTGGTTGGTAATATATACATAGCTGGAGTTTTTGACTACCTGCTTAGTCATTTGTCCATCATACACCTATGTGCTTCATACTCATTTATCCAGTTTCCTCTCATGGTTTCATGGGGAAATTGTGATAACAATGTGGCAAGAATATACTATCAATTTTCATAATATGATTATTGTAAAGCTTCTAGCTACTGGTTTTACCTGGGGATGAGAATACAGGGTGTCCCAATAAAACACAAACTTTGATTTTTTTTTCTGAGGAAGCAGGGTTTCATTTTGAACAAACTGTATAATAATATAATGAATCATACAAGTTATGGCACATTTTGTAAAGAACTTCAAAATTATTGGTCTGATTTGTTAGTCCTTTGGTAATGTAACAGAAAAGAGTGGAATGAAAATGGCCTAAAACTTCACATGCAGTCAATCTTCGAAATAAGCTCCCCATTTCGTGAGTTTTTTACTCCCAGCTGATATTCGCTCCAATTTTGTGAATATGAGTTTGAATGAATTTAGAAATGTTATTTCTATGTAACTTATATTCATTGACCATTTTCATTATTTTGTTTCTTTTAATTTATATATACAAGCATGTTTATTCTTGTATTTTGTAAATATCATTCTTTGTAATTATAAATATATCTATGTATGAAACTTTTTTTTTTTCTCTGGACCTCTTGGGAGACCAGTACATTTGTATTGAAAGAGTATGCCAGAATAAAGATAGAATAAACTAAACTAAACTACTCATTAACACGTGTTGTCGATGTCAAGTAGTACTCTGCGCCGTACGCGACACACTGCAATTCACGCAGTTGCATGCGATAGGTTGTTCCCGTGATCGCCACGCCAAGTTCTTGTCACTGGGGAAAATTGACCAGTCAAAATGATAGTCATGCGTCAACTGTGTCAGGTGATTTAAATACACCATCAATACGTGCGAGACTATTGACCATCGGGCGTTTTAAGTGCAAAAACGATTCTTTTAACCAGCCAGATGACAAATATCTATATATTCGGTATATAAAACGAATATTGACTATTTTTTCGTCGGGGCATGGTTAAAATTATTTCCTCTCGGTGATCTCAAAACCATGAATATGCCCTCAGCTTTAATTTAAACCATGCCCCTCAAAGCAGTCAATATTTGTATACTATTTTTAATATCTTTTATTGCGTTTATATTGAGGCAGGCTGTATACAACGAACACTTTAACAGTGAATACACTTGAGATTTTCAGTCGATGTTGCTGAACCCTATCCAGGGTCTTTACGTGATACTTAGATAGTCATTTGCGTGCAAGAAAGTCCTATCTACAATAGCTGCCATTTGTCATTACTTGGGATGGCACACTGTATAATATCCATCCAATCTTGGGTCAGTGGCTCTTGAAATGGTTCTTCAGGTGACGGTGTCACCTGAAGAACCATTTCAAGAGCCACTGACATATGACAGGGAAATTTTGGTGGATTTTTCACATTCTAGTGACCAGGTGTCAAATAAATATAACTTAAGGCAGCTATTGCAGATACAACTTTTTTGCACTCATATGACGAAGTCTCGTGTCTTGAAAATCTACCCATTACAAGATTAGTACAGCTACAACAGATAGTCGTATATTTATTTTTTGTTTTTGTTTACTAGATATTGTAATAAATGTAGAGAA
>JXSR01S002911.1:0-16033 GCA_000969725.1 Ophiothrix spiculata | reverse complement strand
AATCCTATGATTTATGTTTAATAAAAGGCTCAAATGCCAGATGGGCTTACAATTGTATGTTAAAATCAAGACAAGATTTTGTAACTTTTAATAAATTTTTTAGATGTTGAAATCAGTCGGGTTATTCATCAGCCATTTTCACCCATGATTTGTACCATATAAAGTTGATTATCAAGTCGTCATGTGAGTGCAAGAAAGTCGTATCTGCAATAGCTGCCATTTGCCATGAATTTGGATTGCACACAGTATAATCTCCATTCTTGGGTCAGTGGTTCTTGAAATGGTTCTTCAGGTAACCATTTCAAGAACCACTGACATAAGACAGTGAAATTCTAAGGGATTTTTCACATTCTTATGACTCACAAGTTGTAAAATAAATATAACTTAGGGCAGCCATTGCAGATACGACTTTTTTGCGCTCATATGACGAACTACACTTCTTCAGTAATTTTATTTATATAAGCTTACTGTGTACAAGCACCTGCCAGGTGTGTCCAAAGAAAGGTATCAGGACCTTCCCATCATGCCTTGCTTCAAATGGGAATTTTTGCCCAGGTTGCATTGGTGTTGATGATAAAGCCTAGAACAATTAGCAGACCTCATCCCAGTCTTGCATTTCAGATATGTTTTATAAAATATCTCATTGAATTTGGATGTGAATATTTTGATTTATAATCAGTAAAATATGGGCTATTATTTCATATCAAAAAATGTACTAATTCCAGTTGAACCCCAGAGGGTGAGAATGTGATCGGATCCTACACCTTTAAGGTAAAATGATAGGTTGTGAGCATCTTGTGTGTTTACCAGAGTGATACAAGGAAATGCTAGTAGCAATTCCTTGGTTTTTCTCCAACAGCTGGCCTTCTGTCCATTGCAGTGGTTAATTTGTGATTGTTATTCAACCATCTGACCTGTCATTTATCTGATAGCTTTAGAGAAATACGAAGGTCTTTTTGTAATCAATAAACAACTTGACATTTATGGTCTCAGGGTTATCTTAGAAAATAGCTATCTATCATTAATTTTGTGTTTCTAACTTGTTTATTGAATTGAATGGGAAAGAAATACTGCTGCAAAATCAACTGTTAACTCAATTCATATACAATATTTAACATCCATTATTCATTATCCTGGAGGGTGGTACTTAGTACAAAAGGGGTTATGGGGACGTGCCATAATTCGGGTAGTAAAATGAGGCTCTCTGGAATTTCAATCGGTCGTTTTTCTTTGCAAAATGTGGTATTTTAATGGGTTTATTTTTCAAAATTGTCTAAAATTTGGGCCAAATGGTGTAAATTTTGATATTTCTTCTCAAAACGTAAGATAATTTTGCCAAAATAGTGCAAATTTGGGTAGAAAATGTGGTTTTTGATTATTTGACTCAAAATTTGGGAGATTTGGTATATGGATTGGTCCCTTTGTCTTGAAATTTGGTATTTGGATGGATGCCTTTTCAATTTTCCCAGGGATATGTCTCTATCCAAACCAAATTTGAGTACCCCCCCCCCCCCTTGAGATTCATTGCATCAAAGTTGTAAAAATCCATACATAATAAAGATTTTTGTGAATATGGAGAAACATATTCTTAAACTGTCAACAAGTTGTCACCATTTGATTTATTTATGAAAACTGGATCACAAGAGGAGGATAAGGAAATGACCATTGGTCAAATACAGTTGGTGGCGTTCAAAATTATTATGATATTATAATTATATTATACAATTTTTGTGAAAATGTTCTTGAATACCTTGTCCATAATAAAAATTAATTGAAAACATTTCTTATAACACAGTACTCTGGACTCAAATATCTAAATTTTCTTGCCATTTCATTTTCCTGGTGACACATTTTGACCATAGAGTGCCAGTATATGGTATGTTTTTCCAGTTTATGTTTCACTTCATCCTGACAATGTGGCTGATAAAATGTGACAATTTATTATCAATTCTGATTTAAGACGAATGCAACTTACATTTTAGCATGTATTTAAGCCAATTATATCTGTTGGTTTTGTGGTAAATACCATGTTTTGAAGCAAAACATGACATGCCATATATTAACACTCTATGGTATACCACTATTGACTTATTTACAAACCAACTCACTCTGAGTTCAAAAACAGTTGTTATGATTATAGACATCTCTTTGAGGCAAAGATAAAAGTGGAATTTCTGGAGGGGATTATTTTCTTTAACAGCTAGCAATCTAAATATATTAACTTGGTCATGGGGGTATACATAGGTCATTCACATGGTACAGCATCTCTATTTAAATATTATATTCCCAGCTTTCTGTGTCAATCTCTCTTCACAAACCAATTTTACATTTTAGTATATGCATATATCTAGCTGTATTGTATCCAAAGGTAATGGACTTTTCAAAACTTTTCAGGAATCTATAGAAGATCACATGGACTTTTGTTCAGATCACCTGCCTCAGAGATGTTTGTTTGTTTGTTTATTTTAATCTGGATGCAAAATATTTTTATCTAAACACATACATGGGCAAGAAACAACTTTTGATGGATGGCATCTAGGATTCGCTGAGAGAAAAATCACAGTTTTCCATTTGAAAATCGGATAAGGCCTTAAAACAATCTTTTGTTTGATGTATCGGTCGGTCAGTCAAGATTTTTAATTTTTTAAAGTTTGAACACCACATGGTGCAATTTGCACCACATTAATTATCCATGAGGTAAAATAAGGAACCAAGACAAAGGCATGACTGTGTAATTTGCATTTTTTGTTATGCAAAAGTACTTTTTTTCTGAAAAGTAAAAAAGTGTTTTTTTTTACTGAAAACTGCAACAAATATATCCATTTGGGGCTTTCCCCTTATTCAAGCAATAGCATACACACTCTACTGATCTCATAAAATAAGCTCTCACTAGTATCAAAACATAACGAGGGAAAATGATATTGCACGTGCAATGTTCAAATTGTAAATTCAAATTTTTTATATAGTCGTATAAAATTCATTAAAGTTATGAAAATTTGATACCAGAAATATATGTACTTAGGTTGAATTACAATTTTCAGACACATTTATGAGAAATCTTAATGATATGATAATTGTCCTCATATGCAGCATATTTTAGAAACATTTTTGAGGTTAAATGATGATATCAATCATGTGAGCGGAATTTTTATAAGATAATAACGCTTTTTAGAAATATTATTAGTTAAAAACCGATAATATCATTGCATGCAGCATATTTTTATAGGAAATTAACCCTTTTCAGAAACACTCTGAGGCTAAAATGATAATTTTCATCACTTATAGCATATATTTATAGAAGATTTAGGTAAGGTAAAGGTAAAGGGTGTGGCCTGTATTTCACAGGTTGTCACAGGTTGGAGTGCCCATCTCTCTTACAAAGCGTTTGGGCCAGACTCCACAATTTGTTACATTTACGGTGAGGGGTTCACCACACCTTCTTTCCCATGAGTCTGTTACCTTCCCAGCACTGCTGGTGCCAAAAGTTGAGTGCTTGGAATTCCCTTTGGAAGGAACCAAGGTTCAGGGCCCTGGAGGTTGCTGCAGAACCTGAAATGAGGCTTGGTGTGGAATGGAGGCTTGCCTGTGCCACAGTGGTCAACAAACACCTGTAATGTGTGCTGAGGTGCATGGAGTTATACATCAGGGAGGCAGGGTCTATCAAAAAGAAGTTTACAGTGATTAAAGTGACTCCATATCAAAAAGTATGATAAATTATGTAAATTTGTTTTTAATTATAGGTAGAATAGACCATTGTCTTCCCATAAATTAATTATTTATTTATTTATTTATATATTTATTTATTTATTTATTTATTTAACAGCATGACACCTGAAACATTTTCATTTCAGAAGCAGTTTATCTTCACATACAACATTCCGCTCATTTTGCGAGAACACGTCTCATAAACGTGTATCTATCGGTTCAAAATACTTACGAAATACCTGTCAGAGGAGATGATAATATGTGGCAATTCCTATAATGGTCCGCTCCATGCAGCATTTGATGTGCCGCTCATAGCTGAAAATTCCATTATCGTCATTTGAAAATGAATAATTATATATGGCATATTAATACTAAGTTTGACCTTTAAATGTCTAGCAGCCTACTTCCAGTCTATACAATTCTAATTACAACATATGAGTTATTGAATTAGTCTAAAAGCTTTCAAACTGATAATTTTGTTTCTTTTTGTTACATATTTAAAGAAAATGAAATGGATTTTGATCTAATTTAAGGCCAATGTGCATCGTCAAAGCACCGCACATTAGAACAGTTACACCTTGTATTGATGATGGTATATATTTATTATTGTGATTTTAAAGCATGTGGGGTTTTTTCAACTAACCCTAACACTTTTAAGCACCTCTTCATCTCCTCAGAAATTTATGTGTTAAATATGGGTGGTTTCCCCCCTGAATCGAACCCGGGACCTCTCGCTTCCCGATCCAACATTTACTGAGGCAAGCCAACAGGTATACGCTGCCCTGGCAGCTTTTCCGTGATTATAGCTAACTCCGGTCTGTGACGTATTTGGACCTAAGCGATTTTCTTGATTTTGTGGAATGGGATTTTGTGAGGTTCAGTGGTGTTAGGGTTAATCTAAAAATATATGAAAAGGTAATGTGTAGTAGTTTGTGTCACAAAGTTTTCAAAACATTGTTTCCTTGTTAAATCGTCTTGTAAAGATGAAATTTTGGCTTATATCAGCTTATGCCTGTTGCCAAGTCCATGCTAATTAATGGTCAGGGAACACTGTATGGACACCTGTTGCCCATCAAACATGCAGTGCAACAACTGACTTTATTTAAACTTGATGATTTAAACCAAGTCTCAATAGTAAAAAATGGGCATCACATAAAAGGAGTATTCTTTCCCAGTTACAGTGCATAGAATATGTGACCCGTCATAGTGAAGGGTACCTTAAGGGTCCCAAAATCAAAATTGTGTTTTTTTGTCTTATCTGAAAACTGAGATTTTGAGCTTTAAAATGAAACCTTACGTTTGGTTATTTGATGTTTAGTTGCAAAGTTACATCCAAATTGACAAAAGGCTGATTCGGAAAAGTTTTTGTACTTAGTAAAACTTTAATGGAGAGAGGATTTTTATCTTGGTTTTTAACACATTTTCTTATGTTTTGGATGTTGGAACTTGATTAATATGATAGAATACACTTCAAAAGTAAGGTTTCTGATGAAATTAGAAATTCGACCTTGGACGTGATTTTTGACTATGCTCAGCTTAAATGGCCCATATCTCGTAATTTACTATGCCGACCTTCAGGTACCTTTTGATATGACGGGTCACATATTACCTTGCAGAATGTTTGCTAGCTTTTTACATTCAATCCTTGCAGTTTCACACACAGCACATATTGAACATGCTTATCGTTCAATCCATGATTATGATTCGATAAAACCACTTTATTATCTATAAAGTAAATATGAGCTGAAAATTTCACAAAATTCAAATCCTAGCGTTTTCTACTGTTGAGGTCTCCACAGTAATTACAATTCTTTTCTTGTTTGTTCAATATACAGTGGAAACAAATTTGTAACATATCAGTCAGGGTTTTTCATTTGCTAAAAATCTGAATTTTGATAAAATCAATTATTTCTTTACTAAACTGAAAATAATTGTGACATTTTATCAAATGAAATCAATAGCTACTAGAGAATAATGTGTTCAGATAATAAGCGTACATTTAACCTTTTGTCGTTATTGAATATCTAACACAGGAATGCATTATCCTTGACCTTCAGGACTTTAGAAACAGCAACCTGTTACCATACCATTTAATACCGTACATTATGCCTGTTCAAGTTTGTCGTAAGTTATTTCATTATAAGACAAAGGATTTAGTTTACAAATAGTTTACAAATTGTAATTGACAAAGGAAATATCGAATTAATCTTACCGCACAATAGACACCTGTCAAATAAAGTATGTGATAGGCTTTTGTCTTTGACAAAAGCAAAAATCCCTGGCAGTCTTAGTTGTGCTTTTTCTGTGTAAACACAAAAGGATTGTTACGAATTACAAATTCTGAAGTGGGGATTATCTATACTTATTGACTCCATTGAATAGAATAAATAATGGGTTAACAAAATATTTTACAAAATGCATTGTTATGAACGGACAGAACATTTGAACTCAAGCATTGCGTTAGTTCAAATGATCTGTCCGTGCATGTAAAGGCGAATTCATACTCGGCCTCCAAACAAAAATTTTCCTACCAAACATTTGGTCGTGACATCACCAAATATTTGCCATCGAATTTAAAGTATGAACGGATAGCAAACATTTGGTCCAATGTATATGGCAATTCAATAACATGTGCATTCTAGCTCGAAATTTTATTTGGTCTCAACTCGGTGTTCAAGTTGTTTTGTTTGGAGTCAATCGTCATTTTGACGTCACAACCAAATGTTTGGTAGGACAAATTTTTTTTGGAGGCCGAGTATGAATTCGCCTTAACAATGCTTTTTGTAATCTGTTGTAAAATATTTTGTTAACCAATTACAAATACTGTTCACTGGAGTCAATAAGTATAGATAATCCCCACTTGAGAAATCAATCCTTTTGTGTTTACACGAGAAAAAGCACAACTAAAACAGCCATGGATTTTTGCTTTTATCGAAGACAATAGCCTATTCCATACTTTGATTGGCAGCCTCTTTTGTGCGGTAAGATTTATTCAATAACTCTTTTGCCAATTACAATTTGTAAACTATTTGGTAAACTAAATCCTATATCTTTTAATGAGATAACTTACGACAAACTTGAACAGGCCTATTACCATGTAATTGCAGGCTGTTGTTTTGCATGATTTCTAGTCAAATGATTTTTATGAATGTAGATTCATTTAAACAGATTTATAGTATGAACTGGTCTACATGTGGTCTTTATCTTGTGCATTGTAACAATTAAAGGAGCATGGTCCGATTGGTTCAAAATTTTTAAACGTTTTGAGTTTTGCCATCAAAATCTTTGTCATATTTTAAGGAGCCTAGTCTGATTCGTTCGACTTTTTTCAAACGTTTTGTGTTTAGGCCTAGATACTGAAATCTTTGTCATTTTTTTCTCACCATCCATGTGAAATTTTACAGCTATAGAATGATTTGTTATGGAGATATAAGTGAAAATGTGTTTACTATTGGTAACCATAAACAACATTTACACAGTAAAGTAAAGGCAACAGCGAAATATGAAATTGGTTATGAAATTTAAATGATTGGACCAATGACTCTGAAAATGTCCCATTCTTATAAACTTTGGCGCCACATCGGTCATATCCCTCAGATATTATCTGGTTTGTCTTTCCCTTTAGTATATGAGCACTATATAGTGCTTATGCAGGGAATTCCCTTTTGCCCACGTAATCTACCCTATTTCCACCACTAATGTTTGTTACACATAATATTTACCTACATCAACGTTACAAACAATACGAATATGTAAATAATTGATCAATAATCTTGATAACAACAATGGTTTTTAGAACACCGGCTTGTTTTGACTATACTCTGCATGACAGGCATAAGCTTACAAAGGCTTGAGCAGTTATAGGGAGGGGGGATACTCAGTCCAAATGTGGGTATAGGTATGTGCTAAAAACAGGCCATCTGGTAAGTTAGTGGGTCCCTTTCTTTGCAAAATTTTGGTTTCGAATATGTCTATTGTTGTGCCAATTTTTTTCAAAAATGACACAAATTTTTGACTATCTGGGAAAATATTGCACCATTTTTTTAAGTGTAAAAAGAAAAATCTTTGAAAAATTTCTTATGGTGTGTATGTATTTGACTAAAAAAATAAAGTGATCAGTATATGAGAAAGTATTTTATGGTTACCACTTTTTTTTTTGACTGCACACCCCCACCCAAACTGAATATGAGTACCATCCCTGGACTGCAGGCTTAAGCTTCCACAAACAACCTAAAAGCATACTGTTCCACTTGTTAGAAGAAATTCTGTGTATCCCATCATGCATTGTTTCTTATGGGATTGTTTGTATAAGAAATTATGTGAGTAGTCAGAGATGAAATGCCCATAAATCAAAGTTAATTGTTGTAATCTTGCATTTTGGGTATGTTTCATCACTAACTACTCACATGACTTCCTGTTCAAAATTTCCCATAAGAAGCAGTGTATGATGGGATACACACGATACCTTCTCTTGTCCCACTTACCCAGCTACACAGATGTGTTATCTGTTGTCTAGTCATCTGTTTTTTCTTTTTGTTATGTTTTTCATCATATATAGTTCTTCTTAATTGTGCATTATTGATGTTAGTCGTCTTTGTCCAATCCTTTGGATCATTTGATGTGTTGTAAATTCCCTTGAGCACTGAGTTAAATCCGATTCAGATACAAGAATATTTTGTTACATTTGCAATCCAAACTTTTAGCTTGTGTTTTCTTATAAAAACAACCCTAATTTTGAAAGCATCTCTTAATGGGGTTAAATCATTAAGGTGCAGTATTGTATCTATTTGTAGAATTGCGCCGTTCGTTGAAAAAATTGAATGGAGTATTGCCATTATGAATGGGAACATATTGTCAAAAAGACACAATCCTCCTTGATCTTGAAGGTGTTTCCAGAAGTGAATTATAAATATTGGAAAGTTCACTCCCCCGTCTCTGTTAAGAGTGAACCAACGGCGAATCACAGAAGTGGATCAGTCGGAACTCAGAACTACACCGCTGATGACGGTGATTGGTATCACTGAAATTATTCGGATCAAAAAGTAAGTGTTGTTGCAAAGTTTTAAACCTCTTCTAATAGTTTCTACCAACACGTATAAGAACATTCATTCGCATCTACTTTACACTGTCGCCCAGCAATTACAAATTTGTCTACTCTACATTAATGTCACTTGAGAAAAAACATTTCACTTCTTGACTATCACTATTTTTAGCATCAAAAGATTTAGATATGTCTTGCAGAGCTTACTTAAAATGTCAAAATTATTTCTATTTTAGCAAACAAATAATGAAGGGTATTAATAATAATAACCTATACATAGTCTGAACATGAGATTAATGGAATAAAAATACCAATTTTAAATGTCAAAATGTGCTTTTAAGGTGATAAAATCAACAATAGGAATAGATAGATTCATATATATTCAATAAATTGGTGTTAACATTGGAAATGATCAATACAAAATGTGGTTCTTAAATTCAGGTGGCGCTGGTACAATGGAGAGAGCATTGCACTTTATTACTGAAAGGTTGTAGGTCATGGGCGTCGCTATAGGGGCGGCCAGAGCCTCCCCACTTTTTTACTAAAAAAAGAGGAGGAAGGAAAAAAAGACCAAAACAAGATTGAAATTGAAAATACTTAACAAAGGCTCTTGTTAGGCTGGAGTGCCTTGCCCAGATTTTACTTGGGAAAAGTGTGAAATTGATGAATCAAGTAGCAAAATCCATCAAATTGAGTGAATGGTGTTTTGAAATTATAACATTTTGTAACTACTGAGGGGCACTTGTTGAGTCTTAGAGCAATATTCTTTTAATAAAGTGCATTGGACAAAATTTAAAAAATTTAAAAAAAAATGATATCTATCAATTGAGCCAATATATAATATCTGTTTAAAATGTAGGCAAAAGCCGTTTTTCAGAATATTGAATAATAAGAAATACAGATTTTACTGTGAAAGAAAAGGACCACAAAAGTTGGTTCTCAAAACGCGGTTTCCGTGTTAACAGATAGGAAAATGTAACCATTTTAAAATAACAATGACGTCATTTAGCGATATTTGAGAAACTTTGGGACAGGCTTAAATCATCCTCTGCATGCAATCAAAGACACAAATGTTTAGAGAGCGGAGTAGCCAAATAAAATACTTTTTGTCAAAACTGCTGCAATAAATCGAAACTTTTTAAATGCATTTGTTAATTCTGATGCAAGCAATTTTGTATTAGAAGACTAATGACGTAAATACCGGAAACTATAAACCATGCTGCCAGATGTTAACATGGTTAACATTTTGTTGGTTATTGATGAGAACAATGTGTAATTTGACCATAATAAAGATGAGTTATTTGTTAATATCATGCAGCGCTGGGCACAAAAATTAACACAGTTTTGCTTGTCATATTATCAAGCAATATCATGCATGGTACCGTTTCAGAAATACAACATTAACAGGCTTGTTAGCTTACCTATACTCTGCAAATCTTAAAGTATGCAACAAGCGTCTGATTAACACACATAAACCAATATGATCATACGGTCAAGTTAATTATTCCGTATTTCTCGATTCTAACAATGTACCAATTCATGCTGAATATTCAAATGAAATAATGATCATTTTTTATCCATGTGTTAGTAACAAAATTATCCACAAATAATACCAAAATTGTGAAGAATTCATGTAAGAAAATATTAATACCAGTGTTTTGGTCTTAATCCTAATCAATCTTTACTAGTCTCTTACACAATACAAAACCACCAGTTCACAGTGTTGTAGAATACAAGGCATATGCTATGGATCTTTTAACAGAGTCTGATTGCTTGTTGCATACTTGTAACCAGGCATTCTCATTTGAGGGAGTAAGCAGGAGCAAGACAGTTTTGCAAAGGCGTGAAAAGTTCTTGCTCAGACACAAAAAGGTACATCCAAAACTATTCCATTTAGCAAATCATTCAAATATTGCTTAATTTCATAGATATTAACATTCGCTATGAAAATTTTATTTCAGGAAGAGATTTTATTTGAGATTCTGGAATGGAACTTTGCATAAAATTTGGCTCTAGAAAGACAAATTTTGTAAATAAAATGTCAGATTTTTAGAATTTAGAAACAAATGTCTTGGAATAGTTTTCTCACATTTTTAGTTTTTATTTTATTTTTTGAAAAAAAAATGCCAAAAATAGGCCAAAAATTGCCATTTTGGTGGCAGCGGTGGGATCTTTTGCATTTTTGGATTGTTGAAAGAGGGGTCTTAAAGGACTATGCTACATTTTGAATAATGTTAGCCTTGACTGAAGTTTAAACCGCCAAGCGTCTTCATCGTTTTCTACCTGTCATATCACTTAATTGTATTGTACTGATGGCATGCAGTTTCCGATTTGAATGTCTGCAAATTTTGAAGGACACTATATATTTAGGATACCTTCAGGTGCAGGATATATTTCTACATAAGGAGATGTTGTTGTGCAACTTAGTACAAAGGTTGTTAAAGGAACATGCTTCAAACTCGAGTAACAAAATCAAGGTTTCTAGTCTTTTTAATTTGTCCTCTTTCTTCAAAACATTTGATATTCTGATGGGGTTTAAAAAAACTGCCAAAACTAAAAATTTCATTAATTGGCTATTTCCTTATTTGTGATGACTCTACCCGGACTTTGCAACAGAACACTTTTCGAGAAACTGATGAAAATAGGCAGCAAAGACAAAGAAAACAATAAGAATTTCCAGCAGATTTTTATTGTAAAATTTGATCGCCTTGATCAATTTCAACAAGTAAGGTGTCATTTTAAATGCTGCAACAGATGAAATGAAAAAAATCAAAATTGATATCATCTTCAAAGTCCCCCCTTTCGGGGTGAGCCATCACATTTTTGATATTCAAATGATTTATTACTCCCCCTCCCCCTCTCTATACACAACAATCAGGAAAGGTCCAATGCTAGTTATCAATAATGTTTGCTTTGACCAAAATGAAAACCACCATGCGTCTCAATTATTTCAGCCTGTCATATCACTTAATTGTATTGAACTGATAGCATGCATTTTCTGTTTTGAATTTCTGCAAATTTTGAAGGACAATATATATTTAGGATGCCTTCAGGTGCAGGATATCTTTCTACGTGACGGGGTGTTGCTGTGCTGCTTAGTACAAAAGTTGTTAAAGAAACATGCTTCAAACTCGGGTAACAAAATCAAGGTTTCTATAGACGTCTTTCAATTTGTCCTCTTTCTACAAAACATTTGATATTCTGATGGGGTTTTAAAAAAATGCCAAAACTAAAATCTCATTGATTGGTTATTTTCTTATTTTTGATATTCAAATGATTTATTACTACCCTCCCTCTCTATACACAACATGCAGGAAAGATCCAATGTTAGTTTTCAATAATGTTTGCCTTGACTGAAGTGAAACCCATCAAGCATCTCCATTATTTCAGCCTGTCATATCACTTAATTGAACTGATAGCATTTTCTGATTTGAATTTCTGCAAATTTTGAAGGACAATATATATTTAGGATGCCTTCGGGTGCAGGATATCTTTCTACGTGTTGTTGTGCTTCTTAGTACAAAAGTTGTTAAAGGAACGCACTGCAAATTCGGGTAACAAAATCAAGATCTCAATTCTTTCAATTTGTTCTCTTTCTTCAAAACATTTGATATTCTGATGGGGTTTTAAAAACTGCCAAAACTAAAATCTCATTGAAAAAAACATGCTTCAAACCCGAGTAACAAAATCAAGGTCTCTAGTCTTTCAATTTGTCCTCTTTCTTCAAAACATTTGATATTCTGATGGTGTTTAAAAAAACTGCCAAAACTAAAATCTCATTGATTGGCTATTTCCTTATTTTTGATATTCAAATGATTTATTACTTCCCTCTCTCTCTCTCTATACACAACATTCAGTAAATGTCCATTGCTAGTTTTCAATAATGTTTGCCTTGACTGAAATGAAAACCATCAAGCATCTCCATTATTTCAGCCTGTCATATCACTTAATTGAACTGATAGCATTTTCTGATTTGAATTTCTGCAATATTTGAAGGACAATATATATTTAGGATGCCTTCAGGTGCAGGATATCTTTCTACAGGAGAGAGAGAGGGTGTTGTGCTACTTAATAGTACAAAAGTTGTTAAAGGAACACACTGCAAATTCAGGTCACAAAATCAAGATCTCAAGCCTTTCAATTTGTTCTCTTTCTTCAAAACATTTGGTATTTTGATTGGTATAAATTGTTTGAAATGTTCCCCAAATTTTGTAAAAATACTGCATATTTGGAGAAAATGTAATTTTCTTAAAAAATTGGACACAAAATTTGGGAATTTTGGTAAATGGATAGGTCCTCTTTTCTTGAAAATTGGTTTTTGGATGGGTGGCTTTCAATTTTCCCAGAGGAACATTCCTGCCCAAACCTAACTTGAGTAATCCGTCCCCCTCCTGGTCTTTCTAAACAAGATAATTTAAAATATGCACAATTGCACACTGTTCATAAGACTAAGTTAAACAATGCTGGTTGTTTAGTGTGATGGTAAAATGTTGTCAAAATTTGCTAACAAACTAAATTATTCTTTCAAGAATGTAGATTTTAAAGGAAACATTTAGCATTGATAAAAAGATGGATTATTTATATTCAATTTCTGTTGGTGTATTATTTGTTTCTCTTCAAGGATACAGATGAGCATACTGAACATTTTGAGACATGGATTGCTTCAACAATTTAACAATCATGTTCAGAATAAGATAAGGTCGAGATATACTTTCTTATTTTTGTAGTTTGTAAATATTTTCATTTCAACTTTGTTTATGGCTGATTTTTACCATGGTGTAAGTTGTAATTCTGATTTATTACTAATAATTTCATTTTCTTACCTTACTTATTACTGAGCCAATCAATATAATTGACATATCAAACTAAAGTAGAATTTTACAAACAATTCATTGGTAATATTTTTGAAACATTCGATCCACAAATTAAGTATGTTTGTTAAAACATAAGTCAAATGACCTTTTAACTGCAGTAGAATTTCACAAACTAGTCATTGGTAATATGTGATGACTAACCCTGAAAAGTGGGACTTTGCGACAGAACACTTTTCGAGAAAATTATGAAAATATAGGCAGCAAAAAATAAAGAAAATAATAAGAATTTTCTGTTTTAAAATTTGATTGCCTTGATCAATTTCAACAAGTAAGGTGTCCTTTTAAAGCATAGAAAAGGCTATAACAGATAAAATGATAAAATCAAAATTGATATCATCTGCAAAGTCCCCCCTTTCGGGGTGAGCCATCACATATTTTTAAAACATTCCAACCACAATTAAATATGTTTGTTAAAAATAAGTCAAATTACCTTCAAGCAAACCCAAACCAACAGCTAGCAAAAATAAGGCATTTGGTTTATGAATCACCGAACTTAAAAGCATGCTAAAAAGTGCAAGGTAAACCATTTTCATGTTCAATTGGTTTGTAATTCATCATTCCTCAGGCAGTGACCTTTAGAATTAATGAAACATATGTTATTGATATCCAGCTATAACATCTAGTAATCTTAATATTGGGATAATTAATCCTTCAGCTGGACATTGAGACAATTTTACCTGGCTGAAAATTATCGGGCCAAACTCTGAATATATCAGGAGGTACAATAACTCTGATAAGATTATAGCTCCTGAACGAGTTAGCAACATCAGGCATTTGGTTTATGAATCACCGAACTTAAAAACATGCTAAAAAGTGAAAGGTAAACCATTTTCATGTTCAATTGGTTTGTAATTCATCATTCCTCTGGCAGTGACCTTTAGAATTAATGAAACACATGTTATTGATATCCAGCTATGGCATCTAGTAAGCTTAATTTTGGGATAATTAATCCTTCAGCTGGACATTGAGATATTTTTTACCTGGCTGAAAATTTTGAATACATGTATATAGATGCATTAGTATTAGCTGTGGATGACTTGATCTTGCGTATTGCAACATTGCAACATTGATTGATTGGGTTAGCATGTTTTTATCAGTGTGCATTGACTTTATTGGACAGTCATTGCTTGCACAGAAAGCCTATTTCTCTTTCAGAGTGATTTTGCAAGACTCTACTTTGTAGTATTTGCAATGAGGTAATTGCAACACCTCCTTTCCCCACGAGTCTGTTACTGTTCAAGTATTGAAGAATATTGGTATTAATTTGACACCTGAGGAGCATCAAAGATACTGCACATGCTGCTCACTAGACTCAAAGCCAATGGTCTCAATCAGTGATTCTGCTAAGGATTTTGAGCTTGCGTCAATTCAACCAATTTTGACTAAGCTTAAGAAGTACTTACGCCAAAACCATTAGCTGAGGCTGAAAATTGGCTAAAAATATTTAAAAAAAACATCTCCCTCATGACATTCTCAGAAACCTGTTGTGCCAATTTTAAATGCTCCTGCGCCAATTGTGTGCCATACACAGCCCTACCAGGAACACTGGCTGGTCTCAATGCCCCATGATGAAGAGTCAGAGACTTCTACTACTAGACCACATGCATTCCCTAGGTTAGACCAATGCATAAATACTGAGCTGTAAAAAGTCAAATTTAAGTATGTACAAATGTGGGTTGCTCTAGCAAAACGAGTGGAAAAGTCACAAATGAAGATTTATAATAAATGGCTTCCAAAGTAAAAATATAGTGAAACGGTCGAATTTCGTTTTTTGACATAAAATGCATCTGTGCATAAGAGTTTAACCATACCTCAAGTTTTAAAGATCAATTATGCCGGAAAGTGCATTTAATCACAGTAGTCAGTAATTTCAACATCACCTTGTACTTTTATCTCTACATGGAGAATGGATAAAAAAGTGTGACTTACTTTGATTTTGAATTCCTTTGCTTTACCTTTTCATTTTACAGTAGTCTGAATTGTTCCGAAAGTATTTATTTCGACCAACATATTTGACATTTACAAGAGGTGTATGTAAATGCTTGCTTTGGTTTATTGTACCACATATTTTACATCATTTTTTCAATGTCATTTATCTGAAATATCTTACATCATTTTTTACAATTAGTATCATTGATCTGGAATCTTGCTAATTTTGTACCTTGTGTTTTAATAACATGATATTTGTGCTGGTATCACTGACCGGTATCCAATTAATTAAACTCATCCGGTAATTACTTTAAGTAATTATGTTTACAGATGGTTTTAGATGTCGACAAAAATAGAAAAGTTTGAAACCATAGATGTTTTATCTATATTACATAAGTTTAATAATCATATTTAAATTGATACTAGCGACAACCGGGCAGAAAGCAAAGCGGTAGAACAAAATGTGATTGGTGGTTTGCTTGTA